>JAVJIF010020634.1:0-58378 GCA_038442645.1 Agave tequilana
TCTCATTTAGATCCTACCCGATCTCACGGGTTTCAGTTGTATCCATTTTCAGTTCAGGTCCGACCTGAACCCGAGTCATTTAACTTATTTTTCAGATCGGTCAGATCTTTGTGAACCCGACCCGACCCAATCCCAAACCCAATTGCTTTAAGTTGTGTCAACCGACCAGTTCAGGTAACACGGTTTGATTCAGTTAGCTTTAATTCAGTCACTCAATCCTGCAGCAGCACAGTTTTGTTTCGGATTCTGTTTCAAGCCTTTTGGAGTCTAATTAGAGCTATATCTGAAGCATTGCATCCGCAGCTGCGCCTTGGACCATTAGAAGAAATTTATTAGCTTTTGCTCAATGGATTCGACTTCTACAAGTTCGTATTTTGTTCTGGTACTATCCTGCAGCAGAAGATCAGTATTTCAAACCTCGTTTCCAATCTGATTTAAGCAGAGTTCGAGCCATTGAGATTCTGTTCATGTCAGAAAAATGTCTTGGTCGTGTATGATTTTTTGAGTAGTTGAAAAATTATAGCGGAACGATTTCGATTAAAAATGAGGAAGAAGACTTGGTTCTACCCTTTATTTAAAGCTAGGTTCTTTGGGTGGCGGTGAAGATTGATTCTTATTCTCCGTTGATTGGCCGATTGTCTAGCTTCTCTTCAAGCTGTTCTTGAAGACTAATCAGAGAGGAATTCTATTTTTAACACACAAAGTGTTTAAAGTCATTTTCTCCTTTTCTCTAAAAGTACTCTCTTTGGATTCAAAAAGAGCATGGATTCAAAGAAGTTCTCTTGATTCCAAAGAAGCCATTCTGATTCCAAAGAAGTCCCCCTTTAATAGCAACTCAGGCTATTTTTAGGGAGTCATAGGGGTATTGTCGTCCCCTAAAGCCCCTCCATAATAAGGATTAACTCTCCCATTACGTAGGGAGTTAATTGACCCAGTAATGGGGTCAGTTACAACAGAAACGCAGGTCTCGTGCTGGACGCGGACCTCGTGTTGCTTGTTGTATACATGGGCATCTCAGCACGCGGAATTACTCAGACTCGCGTTTGAAGTGAGACGCAGAGTTTCTCAGACTTGCGTTTGAAGTAGAGCGCCAAGTTGTTCAGACCCACGCTTGAAGTGAGACGCAGCGTTTCTCAGAACCGCATCTGAAGTGGAGCCCCAAATTACTCAGACCTGCGCTTGACATAGAATGTGGAGTTACTCAAACTCACGTTGGTCGGGACGCGGAGTTACCCCAGACTCGCTTCGAATGTTGTTACGCCCCGCTTCCCAAAATACAGGGAAACGGAGTCGTGCCAAGAGTGGGTGACGTATTTATGCGAGAAAAGTACTCCATGCATATACGCTAAGCCTAAAGTAACCTGAACAAGCTAATAATCACTATGATAAATTAATATCACTGCAAAAACTATACATGAGCACACATGATAACAGATCAATAAAAAAAAGAACAAGCATAAGTCCTATATACAAAATCATGGAAACAATATGAATAAGGAAAAGTAAGATAATACAGAGATAGAACGATCACATAAGAGAACTCCAGCTCCTCATAAAGTGGGTGATCCTCTCATCGAACAACTAATCAATAAAAATACAACATCCAATATCTGAACGTACAAATCCAGGGTTATCAGAAGCGACCTAATGAGTGTATAAGAAAAGAGAAAGTGCTCGTACATATAAACAGTGTATACAAAATAACAATAAGTCTAAACATGAAAATATAAGATAGCTGAATAATAATAACATGAATAAGTTTGTAGATAAAAGACAACTGTAAATAAATAACAGATGTCAAGATGTGTAACCTAGCATATGTCAGTAGTCTGGTATACAATCCGGTCATGTATACAATCATATGTCTATCATAACTTATACGAGTTCAGTCAGGTTAGCACAGTCAATTATAGTACATAATAACATTTTCTCATTATTACTTATGTCAGCGAATACCAATTTTCACATGCAGTAGACGCATCCTATACTATGCCTATCACACGTGTCATCAGGGTCCTAAATTATTGAAACTGATTGGTTGGAGACATTGTTCATGCTTTAGGTGGGTCCCATACTACCCGAGACCACGGCCTAGGTGCCTGACGCTGAAGCAGGCCCTACCGCCAGGTAGTCAGTAACAGTACTCACAGTATCACTGCGGAACAATAAACTTACAGTAACACTATGGAACAATAAACAGATGGGATGTCAATCATCCTCCGGAACCCTGCAGTAGAATCGTAGTCGTTGCGCAATATGTATCCTAGGTTCACTCAAAATGCATACGCTGTCTCCTCCACCAATTTTCTCAATCCTAGTGTAAGTTGTCCATTATTATTAATTCAGTCAAAACAATCAGGATCATGTTATTTAGATTATTAAGATTATTTTAAGTACATGTCACCTAGACTACTAGAATAACTTGGTCATGCCACGATAACAACATCAACAGTGTAATAAGGATATATGATGTCAGTGAACAGAATATCAGTATAATAGGACATGTAATAAGTATAACACGAGGGTGTTCTTATTGTATACAATATTTTCCCAGTAACTATGATAACATAGACAATATAGGTATCAGGTAGATGTCATGTATAATCAGTCGAGTTTCCAGTAAATCATGATGTCCAGGATCAAGAATAATATGTAAGGTTTATTTAAAAAAGATAATACAAACATGAAATAACACTGAAATACACAATAAAGTATGAAAAGAACACTCACCTTGGGTTTTCATAGATTTACTGAAGATTTTGTGAAGCTCTGTGCCCTGAACTGATCGTGACTGCGTAGCTCTCGTCTTCACAATTCTGACGCCTCCAGAAATGCCCGAATCGAAGATTGAGCGGTCGAGAAACGACCCAAATACATAACCAGATATTTAATGGGTCTGGACTGGATTTGGGATGAAAACAAGAGAGGCGATTATGGGTCTGGTCTGAATTGTAGAGAATGAAATCCGGGTTGAAAACTTGAATTAAATGGGTCGATCTGGGCTTAAACAGTTCTTTCAAAGAAAGATGTAAATCCTAATAGAGAGGGTAGGCTTAATCATCAATTTGTCTCTGAACAGTTGTGAACAGAAGAAATAAAGAGAGATCTGGGAGGAACAAAATTTGATATAACCAAACTAAACAAAAGGCTCACAACAACTTCCCTTACTAGATAAAATAATAGCACAAGCTCTCAAGTCTCTTAAACAGATTTAAAATGAAAGGATAGTGATGCATGGAAATCATGAAAGATAAATTAACACATGAATGTCTATGTGATTGAAATGAAGATAGTTAAAAGAGAACTAGAATGATGATCCATGAACATGTTATAACAAAGAACAGAGAAAGCAAACTAAGAATCATGGCTGATCTTTCGTCACTGCGCCAAGCCGATTCTATAACCTCCAAGTAGAATTATCACCAAAAATGGGATTTCTAAAACAGAACCAAAACAAAGCAGAAAGAGTTGGAAATTAAATGGTTGTAAATGTAAGACAAAATATTCTAAGGGTAAGAGGCCATGAGCAAGTTGTAAAGCTAGAGAAAATGGAGCTAAGTAAACCAAAGGCTTTACAATCACAAATGATCTATTTTAAGAGATACATTTAAACTTCATCTCCCACATGTTCCAATAAATAGTTCGCTGCCAACTCTTCATTCCTGTCACAAGCTAGGAATGCCTCAATGATCCGTGCTTGATCAAACCCCATTGTTTCAAGTCACGCAATAGCTTCCTACTCTGTAGTTACCACATGATTTCAAGCGGCATCTCCTGCTCAGGTTGATCAAAGAGATCCCCTTCAACACCTTCTACAAGTTTAATTATCAACTAAAGAAACTCAGTGTGATGATCTTGAATCATTCTTAGGAGCAGAGGATTTTGTTTGCTTAATTCTTAAGAATGGGTTGTGGGATTTGTGGATTAGCTTGGACCATTGCTCTCAGTGCTTGGAACTATGGTTGTTTCTCAGAAACTCAAGAGATCCATCTCCAGCACATGAAACTAGGCTGGGGGAGATGACAGGGGACGAAGAAGGAGAGAGAGAAAACAAAAAGTGGTGGCAGGGTAGAGATGAAGAAGATCATGAAGTGGATTGGTTTTGATTAATATTAGATAAGGGTTAGGTTAGTTGGGATTTACATTTAATTGTTAGGATTAGGATTAGGTTGGTTGGGATATTAAGATTTATGGGGATTGGGTTTCTTAATGGGCTATTGGGTTTGGGCTTACATTAACACAAAATTTATTTAGTATCAATATAATATACATAATAATATATATATAGTAATAATAATACATTAGGATGATGTTCAATCTAAATTTAGTAATGGTTATAAATTATACATGTACTAAAATAACAATGATGAGTTAAGTGATTTAATTAGTGATAATACAATAATAGGTAAATTTTAAAAATTATTTAGAAAAATGAAAATTAACATAGTATAACTAGGGATATTACTTTTTACCAACCTTAAAGAAAATTTTTTCCTCAAAATTTCAATAAGGGAAGGAATATTAAAAGAAAATCAAAATCAAAGGAGAAGATATCAAACTTTCACGTCGCTTCTTGGCGTATCATGAATCCACCATGCTTTCGCTACGCGCCCTAATCTCTGCTACCAGTTTCAACATAAAGCATTCAAACTCATGAGACCAAAATTAATAAAAAATAGGATCGGGGAAAGAATAAGGACCAAGATAGAACTCAGATTATTTTAGAAGAAGAGTAAAAATCAAGAGTATCAAAAGATCAAAGAGATGGATATCCAAAGCGGATGGTCGATTCTCAAGTAGACTCAATATCATTTTGTAAATCCATATATAAATTGCAGTATCAATATAACTTGTTTCAAATTACTAGTAAGAACTAAGTCCTTTTTTTATGTTTAACCTGGATCTGATACTAAGAAAATTCTATCATGCCCTGCTTCCCAAAATACATGAAAACGGAGTCGTGATGAGAGTCGGCGACGTATATACGCGAGAAAAATACTACACGCATATATACTAAGCCTAAAGTAACCAGAACAAGCTATATAATCTACTATGAAAAATCAATATCACTGTAATAATACATATAATGTCTACACATGATCTTAGATGAAATAAGAAATGGAATAGAAGCAAGTCTAATATACAGGAATTAAATAATAATAGCTAGAATAAAGGAAGGCAATAATATCAGAATAAGCAGAGACTCCAGCTCCTTGCAACATGTATGATCTCAACGAAACCAGATCAAAGAATAAATGTTCAATATCTGGATGTACAACTCCAAGGTCATCAGAAAGCGATCTAATGAGTATGTAATAAGAGAAAGTGCTCGTGCATATAACAGAGTGTACATAAGATAATCTGTAAATGAAAGATAACCGATAATCAATATCATAAAGAAAACTAGGAAATAAATTCTGAAATAAGATAGAAATAATATATGATACATAAATAGAAACAATAAGTCAAATAGTAAAAAATCAAATGTCTATTCAAGTCAGGTGTCTATCACAGTCTGTATATATATATCAGGTGTGAGTAGGATAAGTCATATTACGGTCCAGTGTACAATCAGATATCTATTATAACATGTATATATCTAAGTCTATAATGTCTATGTAGTATTTCAGTTTTGTTATCAATTATGTCAGCGAACATAAATTGCCACATCTAATGAATGCATCCCATACTATGTCTACTACACGTGTCAATCAGGGTCCTAAGTTATTGAAACTGATCAGTTGGAGACATTGTTCATGCTTTAGGTAGGTTCCGTACATATCCAGAAGTACAGCCCAATCACGTGGCGCTGAACCAGGTCCTACCACTAGGTAGTCAATAACAATAACAATGAAAATAATAAGGGATGTCAATCATCCCCTAAAACCCTGCAGTGGAACCGCATCTTGGTTGCGCAGTCTGTATCCTAGGTCCACTCAAAATACAGACGTTGTCTCCTCCATCAATTTTCCCAATCCCATTGTAAGTTGTCTATTTAAATTATTATTGATAACAATCAATATCCATGTTATTTCAATTATTGGGACGATACGATGATTGTAACAATGTCAATAATGGTAACAATAATAATGTGAACGAAAAACCGTGTAAACGGTAGAATAATAGAACAATACATGTGTTACGATCTGACAATATTTTTTCAGTAATTTCAGTAACATGAAGTATTACTATACCAAGTCTGAACATTAATCAAAATCCTCTAAAAAGAACACAACCTTATGTCAATCAACTCAGCAGTATACCCCTCATCTATATCATCAGTATATTCATCCTCTAAGTCACCGATATTCAAGTCCCAACATATAATAATACATACTCGTCTATATCTAGCCAATCCTCATTATCTAAATCTAATTAAGTTCATCATATATTCCCACTTTCATTAAGATCAATACAATATTCAGAAATCTAAGTCGCTAATCAATTATGTATATACATGCAACAGTGTAGGCTGTCTAAAAATCACTGAAGACAAGTCATCAAAAAGTAGAATCTAAACTCCAGACGCAAGATTAATCATCGCCACCAGCGCAGCACCAAGACGCGAGGGTTGAAACCCACGTCTCAACATTACCGCAAGGACCAAGACGCGGAGCGTGAAAGCCACGTCTCAGCATTATTGCAGTACCAAGACGCAGAGTTTAAAGCCCGCGTCTCACGTGAAGCTTGACGCAGAATTGGAAGCTCGCGTTTCTCAAGCATCACCTCAATGGCAAAACGCGAGGCCCCAAAGCCCGCGTCTCAGTTATAACTGCCCTCATTACTGATTCAATTACTGTCCACGTAATGAGGGAGTTAACCCCCATTATGGAGTATTTTTAGGGGACACTTTTACCCCCTGAAGCATCTATAAATAGCCCAGTTTGCTATGGAAGAGGAGTCAGAAAAATCTGGTCAGAAGAACTTCGATTGTAAGCCGTAGAAAGACCAAGATCTCCAGCTAAAAGAAAGAGAGAGTTCAACTCTTCTAACAACTTGCTGCGTACAAGTTTGTTTTTTGCCTACAAATCTCTTTGAGATTCTTATTGGACAGAAGTTGTGTTACTTCATCCACCATCCAAAGAGAGGATTCTCAAGAGATCCTGATATTCACCCGGTCCATCGCCACATCAAGAACCCAGCGTTTAACAAAGGGGTGATTTGAGCTTGAATATCTCCCCTCCCTTGTAAAGGATTATTGATCTGTTGTAATTTTCTTTACTATCAAATAAAGAATTTACCCCTTGATCTTCAATTTTTTTCTCACCAAACAAGAGATGGCGACTTCGCTGGGGACTTCTTTCTCTACCGATGAGTAAGTCATGGCGCAAGGTGACGTCACCTGCATGAGAAAAATGGTCGAATCACTCATCGTCAAGTTTGACCAGGCAAAGTATGAAGAGTTCCTCTCTTTTGACTCCAAGAGCCCTACAGCGTGGCATACCGCAAGGTCTCCTTGGGGACCCGCTCTCCAGTTTACTCTAAGATCCCTTCAGATACGACTGACAAGAAGAGTGTCATGGCTAATCATATCACACGTAATACCCGAGTCAATGTCTCCCATGAGACACCGTGAGGTTAGCGTTGCTGATATTCAGCCGTTCATGCCCGTCCTCTTTCTCAATTTCAGGTCACCGGGGGTTCCCATCAACCCGCACGACGTAACCAGAATGCTGAGTGATGATAGAGATGACGTGCGCGTCAACTACAGGCACGAGATGCTGGAACAATTACCTGTCCAGCAGATACAGAACGCGAGGCTCAAGCCCGCGTCTCTCTTGAACCACGTCAGACACGCGAAGTCCGCGATTGGAGACCTAAACTCGAAGCCCTCCAGGCCTGCATTTCTAAAGCTCCACTTCCCAAACGCGACATTCAGCAACGCGAGGTCTGTACCTCTTCTCAGAGATACAAGACCCGTGTCTCCCCAATTAGACGCGGGATTGAAAAAATCCAAGTATCTCAACTATCGCTACTAAACGCGACAACCAGCAACACAAGGTTCACATCCCTTCTCAGCAGAGACGCGAGGCTTATGTTCTCGAGTTGAAATGTGAGAGCCGCGTCAGTCTTACAGGACGTAAGCTCCACATCTCAGAACCCTGCGTCTCAGCTTCGCGACACAAGGATAGCTCTCAGAAGCTGAAAAGACTTCGACAACCCGAGGCTGATCTCTTTGGTCCTCCTCCGACAGATCTAGAAGATTATTTGACGAAGAAAAGGAATGCTAATCAGATCACTCCGTCTTGTTGCTGTGAACGGCTCATCATGGCAATGCTCTCTGAATGCCGCTGCAGTTTACATACAAGCAAACAGTCGGTGTTCAGACGATTGACCTCAACCTCCCGATCAGCCAAGAAGCGTCGCTCTCACAGAAAGGGAGCCTTCTCTGACATGGAGTACCCTGAATTCACTGCAAACATGATAAGCAGAAGTAGGAGAAAACAACCGGCAATCAGCTCTGATGAGTCTGACACGAAATCAGAAGGAGTGTATCGGCATACTCGCACTCGGATTGGTGCAGTCACCCCGATCATCTACAATGCCCTAACTCGGGGCATTGAAGCAAATGAATCACATTCCGCCGTTGCAAAATCGTAGGCCTCGAACTCTTCTATAGAGAAGGAAGCCTTCACGTACATGACAAATACTCCTGAGGAGACGGCCAGGCGCTTTGAACAACAAGCCTACGTTCAGAGGAACAATTCGATATGATTCGTGCTCAACAAGAATCCATCGATTCCCTCAAGCAGATGCTTGCACATTACTTAAAGACAAGAGAAAGTCAACTGATAAAGCATCTTCTAAGAAGTCTAAAGGCAAACGAAAGAAGGAGAAAGCTCATCTTTCGTACATATCGAGGAGAAGGAACAATCTAATTCCGAGTCGTCTAACTCCTCGTCTAAAGAGGAAGGCAACCCGGAGAATGGGGGTATTCATTCTAAAAGAATGAATCAATTGGAACAGCGTCTGGAAGCCCTTACCAACAAGAAAGGCCCCCAAGAAGCAGGAGTGGTCCGGCCATATCCGACCGAGTGGGATCTTGTCCTATACCCTCCTAAGTTCAAAACTCCAACCCTACAGGCTTTCGACGGTAAAGGGTCACCGAACCAACATATCTACTACTTCAAGTCTCAGACAGGAAATGTGGTAGATAATGATGCCATCTTGGAACGTTTGTTATCGGCACTTTAAAAGGGCTTGCCTTTGAATGGTTCATGAAACTCCCAGAAGGATCCATTAAAAACTGGGGTGATTTAGAGAAGCTCTTCCTGACATGCTTCTTTGAAGATGACTCGGAGATTACAATGCCCACTCTCCTGGCCATGAAGCAGTGAAAGGGAGAGTAAGTCAAAATTGAAATACACCTAGAGGGGGGGTGAATAGGTGTAATTGCTAATCTAATGATCTTTTTAAACTTATGAAATGAGTGATGCAACAATCTCTCAAAAACACGACTAAGAGCCGAATACCCCTTGCGAGGTTCTGAACTCCTTCCTCCCAATTCCCCTTAAATGGGTTAGAGGTGCGCAATGCAACCGTGTTGTATTGAGGTGTGATTGATCAATGCCAAGTATGATGATGAAAATGAAATACACACAAGTAAAATAGCAAGTAAAGTAAACAAATAAGGATTGCACAAATAAAGGTTAGTTCTCAAGCAATAAATTGGAAGTGATATAAAGCAAGAAAGTAAGCAAGAAGAACGCCAAGGCAATCGCAAACAAAGATGATTTGTTTCGAGGTTCGAGCCCGTTGCTCTAGTCCCCGCCTTCACCTCCGTGAAGGGTTTCCACTATCCCCTTAGGATCCCGTACAAGTTAGGCCTCCAAAGACCTCAAGCCCGTAGCTTCACCTTACAAAGAAACTCCACCGAGGAGCTTGTCTCCACAAGAACAAGAATTACAAATAGTGATCTTTAACTAGACCACAACACTCTTTTACAAACACTCTCACTCTTTTACAACTTCACCTATAGAAAGAATATGAAATTTTTGGCTCTATGAAGTGTGGTGAGAAAAGCTTCAGTGTAGAGTGATATTAGAGATCAAACAACAACTGAAAAACCAATTTGAAAGAATGGAAATGAAAGCTTTAAACTATTTTTCTCTTTCTCTTGAAAACTATGAAAACTTGTATTTTTCTTGGTAAATAACTAAGGCCTATTCCCCACTATTTATAGGGAGAGAATAGGTTAAAAACTCTGATTTTTCCAGCTAATTTGATCAGAAAAAGAGTCCCAACAACTCCTAAAAACTCTGTTAAAGAGAAAACCAAAAACAGATTTTCAGAAACTGTAAAAGAGGAAAGAGCCGTTATGGCCTGTTGCAGGCCTACCGGTCGACTGCCGGTCGACCGGGTCCCTGCTGGCAAAAGAGCCGTTGCGACTTCGGTCGACTGCCAGTCGACCGATCCAACAAAGGAAACATAGTTTCCTTCTATCGGTCGACCGACCCAGTCGACCGAAAAGATACAGAGAGCAACCATCTCTTTTCGGTCGACCGTATGAAGGATCGGTCGACCGACAGACATGCACAGCCTGTGCATGTCTGGACACAGCAGCCGGTCGACTGCCGGTCGACCGGTCTGCCTGAAATAGTCTTTTTCTGGGCAGATTTTAGAGTTAGAAAATTTGTAAAAACAATCTTTTAAAAACTCTGGAACTAAGTGTTATGTTGAACTATGTTTATATACATGTTTTAAATACGTTTTTGAAGATATAAAGCTTTGAGTACATGTATGTATAAATCAAGGCATAAACTTAGAAATAAACATTTTCAAAAACATAGAAACATTCAAAACAAATGTGTGTGCAAATCCTAGAGCCAAATTTCACATATTCAATCTTTAACAAACTAAACTTACAAACTTCTAGGTCTTCAAGACTTCAACATGGGCAATCTTCACTTGATCTTCAATATTGCACTTTGAGCCCAATTTGACTTGTCTTGAGTCCAATGTACCTTCCTTTAGGGAAGAATTCATCTCTTTAATCTATAAACCTGAAACACACTTAAACAACAATTTATATTAGTACAATAACTAATATGTTTTGTAATCATCAAATACACTAAACATGGGTTGATTGTAACCTTGGGCCAACAATCTCCCCCTTTTTGATGATGACAAAACATATGAGTTATTAAACAAATAAAAGAGAAAGAGCTTGGAAAGCTCCCCCTTAAACAATGCTATGTATTTAACATGAATATGAACAACTATGTAAGCATACATAAAGCATTGAAAAAAATATCATCACCAAAAAAATTTTGTCATAAAACTAAAATAAGGAATAACAACTTTCATATTTTTCTCCCAAATATTTATATTTCTCCCCCTTTTTGTCATACATCAAAAAGGGTTAAAAAAAATTTTAAGACAAAACAAAACAAACATATTAGAAACAAAACAAACTAAGATATTTTAAGTATCAATCTTACATACATTCAATTCACCACAAATAAATGAAAATCTTGCATAATCTAAAGGTTTTGTGAAAATATCTGCAAGTTGAAAATCTGTGGAACAAAATCAATATCTATGTCACCTTTTTCAAAGTGATCTCTAAGAAAATGATATCTAATGTCTATATGTTTGGTTTTACTATGTTGATTAGCATTTTTGGTCATGTGAATAGCACTAGTATTATCACAATAAATCTTAACATGATCAAAATGTAAATCAAAATCGAGAAGAGTATGTTTCATCCAGAGTACTTGTGCACAACAAGCTCCGGCTGCTACATACTCCGCCTCGGCGGTTGAGAGGGCTACACTATTTTGCTTCTTGGAAGACCAAGACACAAGACAATTGCCCAAGAATTGGCAAGTGCCACTTGTGCTCTTCCTATCTACCCTACAACCGGCATAGTCGGCATCCGAATAACTAGTCATGGTAAATTGGTTAGTTTTCGGATACCACAAACCTAAATCAATTGTGCCCCTAAGATACCTATTATGCGTTTTACCGCTATTAAGTGTGATTCCTTAGGACATGATTGAAAACGTGCACATAAACATACGGAAAACATTATATCCGGCCTACTAGCCGTAAGATAGAGTAAACTACCAATCATGCTACGAAATAATTTGATGTCTACTTCCTTACCTTGTTCGTCCTTGTCAAGTTTCGTAGTGGTTGCCATGGGAGTCTTTGCTACTTTGGATCCTTCAAGCCCGAACCTCTTGATGAGTTCTTTGGTGTACTTGGCTTGGTTGATGAATGTCCCATCACTACGTTGCTTGATTTGAAGTCCAAGGAAGAAGTTGAGCTCCCCATCATAGACATCTCAAATTCCTTTTTCATGCATGACTCAAAATTCTTGCAAAGTGAAACATTAGTAGATCCAAAAATAATGTCATCAACATAAATTTGAACTATGAGGATATCTTGATCTATATGTTTGGTAAATAATGTTTTATCAACTTTTCCTTTCTTAAAATCATTTGAAAGCAAAAATGAAGACAATCTTTCATACCAAGCCCTAGGGGCTTGTTTCAAACCATATAGTGCTTTATCTAATTTATAAACATAATTATGGTGTGTAGGATCAACAAACCCGGGGGGTTGTTCAACATACACCTCCTCATCAATATAACCATTAAGAAAAGCACTCTTTACATCCATTTGAAATAACTTAAAATCTTTAAATGAGGCATATGCTAAGGTCATCCGTATGGCTTCGAGCCGTGCTACGGGTGCAAAGGTTTCTTCAAAATCGATTCCCTCGATTTGAGTGTAACCTTGGGCAACTAACCTAGCCTTGTTTCTAACTACATTACCCGATTCATCCAACTTGTTCTTAAAGATTCATTTAGTACCAATAGTTGGTCTATCTTGGGGCCTAGGAACAAGATGCCATACTTGGTTGCGCTCAAATTGATTGAGCTCCTCTTGCATAGCAAGCAACCAATATGAATCGGCCTCGGCCTCGAGGACATTTTTAGGTTCTATGTGTGAAATAAAAGCAAAATTACCACAAAAATCTTGAATCTTAGAGCGAGTGGTTACCCCTTTTGATACTTCACCTATGACGAGGTCCTTGGGATGATGAGGATTGAATCTCCAATCCTTTGGTAGTGGTTGAGAGGGCTCCTCTTCATTTGCTTGATGTTCATTTCCTTGAGCCTCTTCCACTTTGGCTTCACTTCCATCACCATCCTTTGGCTTGTCTCCCATGGTAGAAGCATCCTCCAAGGTCACTTTCTCCAACCCTTCATCTAAAGCATCAATTTCTACACAATTCTTAACAAACTTGTTAGATTCCTCAAATTTAACATGAATAGATTCCTCAATAGTCAAAGTTGACCTATTGAAGACTCTATAAGCCTTACTAGTATTTGAGTAACCTACAAAAATAGCCTCATATGATCTAGCATCAAATTTTCCCAAATTAATATTTGTATTTAAAACAAAACATTTGCAACCAAACACTTTGAAATAAGAAACATTAGGTTTTCTAGAAAAATACATCTCATACGAAGTCTTAGTAGTATTTTTACATAGGAAAACACGATTTGCAATGTAACATGAAGTATGAACGGCCTCGGCCCACAAATAATGTGGTAGACCATATTCATTTAACATTGTCCTAGCCATCTCTTGTAAAGTACGATTTTTCCGCTCAACTACTCCATTTTGTTGTGGAGTTCTAGGACAAGAAAGTTCATGTTTTATTCCATGTTCCTCACAAAAAGTGGTAAAGGGAAGGTTAATGAACTCACCTCCTCTATCACTTCTTATTTTAATTATTGAGGAGTCGTTTTCCTTTTCAACTCTTTTCTTAAAGGCTTGAAAATGTGAAAAGGTTTGACTTTTATGTTCAAGAAAATAAACCCAAGTAAAACGCGAAAAATCATCTACTAAAACATAAGCAAATCTACTCCCACTTAAACTTTTGGTTTGTGTAGGGCCAAATAAATCCATGTGGATTAGCTCCAATGGACGTGATGACATGATATCCTTAATTGATTTGAATGAGGACTTAGTTTGTTTCCCAAATTGACATGCGTTACAAACTCGGTCCTTTTCAAAGTTCAATGAAGGAATACCCTTCACCATTTCCTTAGAGTTAAGCCTAGAAATATGGTCAAATGAAACGTGGCCTAATCTCCTATGCCATAACCAAGAGTCGTCATCGAGGGCTTTTAAACATGTTATATTACAAGACATATTTAGCATATCTATCATATATACATTACTTTCACGAAAACCGGAAAATACACAAACATTAGAATTTTTATCAATTACTTTACAAGCAACATTGTCAAAAACTACATCAAAACCTTTATCACAAAGTTGACTAACACTCAAGAGATTATGCTTGAGGCCATCAACTAAAACCACATTTTCAATTAAAGGAGAGGTGCCAAGTTTTACATTACCAATACCGATGATTTTACCCTTGGCGTCATCTCCGAAGGTGACGGTGCCACCTTCATGATATCTTGATAGGGTCGCAAAGTTGTTGATGTCCCAAGTCATGTGCCTTGAGCAACCGCTATCAAGATACCACAAACCTCTACGTCGTTGGGCTTTGGAAAGTACCTACATCATTTAAAACAATTGTTGACTTTGGTACCCAAACTTT
The DNA here is from genome assembly GCA_038442645.1 of Agave tequilana. Classification (NCBI taxonomy): domain Eukaryota; kingdom Viridiplantae; phylum Streptophyta; class Magnoliopsida; order Asparagales; family Asparagaceae; genus Agave; species Agave tequilana. Next base: position 14,591 of record JAVJIF010020634.1, read on the forward strand.
CTTGGGTCCTTGAAAGTTAGTGTTACGAACCCAAACATTATGAGATGATGCACTTAGTCTATCATAACAAAAATTAGCTAAGTGTCCTTTCCGTCCACAATGTGAACATGAGTACACTTTTCTATACATGAATGCATGGTGTGTATGTGAAGTGTGAGCATGCTTTGGGGGTTTACCATGATGCATAGGTTGTGTAGCATGTACATGAGCATGAGCATGAGCATGATGAACATTTTTCTTAGGAGCTTGTTTCTTAGGAAACATATTCTCCATCTTCTTCTTATCAAACTCACTACACTTTTTCAAAACAACATCTAATGAGTCTAATCTTTCCTTAAGCATGGCAATCTCATTAGAATCTACAAATGGGGTCTTTCCTTTACAAGCAATCTTATATTTTTCAAAATCATTTTTAGTGGAAACTAAAGAAGAATGCAAGTCATTATTTTCTTTAGAAAGATTTAACACTTGAATACTCAAAGATTCATTATCCTTTTTCATTTTCAAGTACTTTTTCTTCATGAAGTCATAATTTTGAGAAAGTTCTATAAATGCTTCTCCTAGCTCATCCATGGATAAATTATCATCAAGAAGAGTGAGGGGGTTACCTTGCTTGTGCTCTCATTTGCCATGAAGCACATATTGGCGGTGTCGATCTCCTCCTCGGATTCACTTTCGTCATCCCATGTTGCTTTCATAGCCTTCTTCTTGTATGGCTTCTTGGATGAAGATGGCTTCACTTGGTCCGGACACTCCGCTACTATGTGTCCCGGCTTTTGGCAATTAAAGCAAATGATCTTCCTTTCTTCCTTGCCTCCTTGCCATCTCCTCCGTCCTTGGAACTTTGCCTTGTTGTACATCCTCCGGACGTTTTTGACTAGAAGTGAGAGCTCCTCGTCATCTTCTTCTTCATCATCTTCGTCGGAGTAAGTAGCATGACTTTTGAAGGCAATGGTCTTCTTTTTGGAGGGTGCCATGTCCTCCCTTGCCTTCCTCTCCATCTCATGGTTTTTAAATTCCCAATGAGTCCGATGAGCTCAATCTCATCTTTATCATTGAGTTCCTTCAATGTTGTAGCTTTCACTTCCCATGATGGAGGAAGAGCCCGGATGATCTTTCTCACCCTTTGGTCGTTGTTGATGTCTTCACCTAGAGAAGAAAGCCCATTAGTAATCTTAGTAAATTTAGTAACCATATCATCTATGGTTTCATGTTCTTGCATGCTAAAATTTTCATATTGGGACCGAAGAAGATCTATCTTGGCCCTCTTCACTTGTGATGTCCCCTCATGTGTTACTAGCAAATGGGTCCAAATCTCATAGGCGGATTTGCAATGGATGACTCTAGCTATGTCATCATCATTGAGGGCTTGTAGGAGTGCATAATGAGCCCTAGCATTGGCATCAAACTCCTTGGTCTCAATTTCGGACCAAGTAGATTCATCACCATCGGGGGTACTAAATTGTTTAGTCACGGCCTTTGCAACTCGGCTACCTAGAGATTGCAAGAAAACGGTCATCTTAACCTTCCATATGGGAAAGTTAAGTCCATCAAACTTAGGGGGTGTCTTAATACCATCGGCCATGTTTACCTTGGAGTGGATGCGTTCCGGACTTAAAGGAAATCATATGGATGCATCACTTTCAAGGGAAGAGTTGGTGGGAGGACCACCTTATTTTGGAGAATTAGAGAAGTGCCCTCATCGGTTTTGGTATAAATCTCTAACTCTCATATTATTTGTTTACATGCTTTTATGATTCATTATTTATAGCATGTCTCATTTGTTTAAGCATATTTTTGATGTCTTTGGATTAGTGTGTAAATTCCATGATTATTAGATCCATGACATACATGTATAGTATTTGAGACACATATGCTCACTTGAATTCATATTTAGTGTTCTCACCGTTTGTTTAGTTATAATGTACATCATGAATCTAATACATGTGAATTTACATAGTAATCATGTTTTAGTTTTATCATGATGTTCTTTTATGATTGTTTTAATGTTTCATGTGGTGATAACATGTTTAAATGTAGATTTTATCAAAACTTGCATTATACTTGTACAAATAGTGAACTACAATTGTTTCTTATATGCTTGTTCTTCATGCTCACTTGTATTCACTATATGCACACGTATGAGCTAAGTTTTGATGATTCGTTCATTTGCACTTGTTATGTCCATTTGCATGTTTATGTATTTTAGAATTCAAATAAAATAATTTTTGATGAATCTTATATGTGTTTTATTTAAAAATATGGTATTCATGTTTGTTTTAATGCTTCATGACTTGATTACATGTTTAGATGTTAGTTTTCATTAAGACTAGTTGTATACTTGTACATATAATGGGAAACAAATTAATCTTTATATATGTTTGAGCTTGAATGCATATTGAAATACACCTAGAGGGGGGGGTGAATAGGTGTAATTGCTAATCTAATGATCTTTTTAAACTTATGAAATGAGTGATGCAACAATCTCTCAAAAACACGACTAAGAGCCGAATACCCCTTGCGAGGTTCTGAACTCCTTCCTCCCAATTCCCCTTAAATGGGTTAGAGGTGCGCAATGCAACCGTGTTGTATTGAGGTGTGATTGATCAATGCCAAGTATGATGATGAAAATGAAAAGCTCACAATATAACACAACAAGTATATCAACACAAGATTCCACAAGTAAAATAGCAAGTAAAGTAAACAAATAAGGATTGCACAAATAAAGGTTAGTTCTCAAGCAATAAATTGGAAGTGATATAAAGCAAGAAAGTAAGCAAGAAGAACGCCAAGGCAATCGCAAACAAGATGATTTGTTTCGAGGTTCGAGCCCGTTGCTCTAGTCCCCGCCTTCACCTCCGTGAAGGGTTTCCACTATCCCCTTAGGATCCCGTACAAGTTAGGCCTCCAAAGACCTCAAGCCCGTAGCTTCACCTTACAAAGAAACTCCACCGAGGAGCTTGTCTCCACAAGAACAAGAATTACAAATAGTGATCTTTAACTAAACCACAACACTCTTTTACAAACACTCTCACTCTTTTACAACTTCACCTATAGAAAGAATATGAAATTTTTGGCTCTATGAAGTGTGGTGAGAAAAGCTTCAGTTGTAGAGTGATATTAGAGATCAAACAACAACTGAAAAACTAATTTTGAAAGAATGGAAATGAAAGCTTTAAACTATTTTTCTCTTTCTCTTGAAAACTATGAAAACTTGTATTTTTCTTTTTGTGAATAACTAAGGCCTATTCCCCACTATTTATAGGGAGAGAATAGGTTAAAACTCTGATTTTTCCAGCTAATTTGATCAGAAAAAGAGTCCCAACAACTCCTAAAAACTCTGTAAAAGAGAAAACCAAAAACAGTTTTTCAGAAATTCCAAAAGAAGAAAGAGCCGTTATGGCTGATGCAGGCCTACCGGTCGACTGCCGGTCGACCGGGTCCCTGCTGGCAAAAGAGCCGTTGGAGTTTCGGTCGACTGCCAGTCGACCGATCCAACAAAGGAAACACAGTTTCCTTCTATCGGTCGACCGACCCAGTCGACCGAAAAGATACAGAGAGCAAAACATCTCTTTTCCGGTCGACCGGTATGTAGGTCGGTCGACCGACAGACATGCACAGCCTGTGCATGTCTGGACACAGCAGCCGGTCGACTGCCGGTCGACCGGTCTGCCTGAAATAGTTATTTTTTGGGCAGATTTTTGAGATAGAAAATTTTGTAAAAATTCTTTAAAAAATCTGAAGCTAAGTGTTATGCAGAAAATAGTTTATATCATGTTTTAAACAAGTTTTTGAAGATATAAAGCTTTGAGTACATGTATGTATAAACCAAGGCATAAACTTAGAAATAAATATTTTCAAAAACATAGAAACATTCAAAACAAGTGTGTGTGCAAATCCTAGAGCCAAATTTCACATATTCTATCTTTAACAAAAACTACACTTACAAACTTCTAGGTCTTCAAGACTTCAAGATGGGCTATCTTCACTTGATCTTCAATATTGTTCTTTGAGCCCAATTTGACTTGTCTTGAGTCCAATGTACCTTCCTTTAGGGAAGAATTCATCTCTTTAATATATAAACCTGAAACACACTTAAACAACAATTTATATTAGTACAAATAACTAATATGTTTTGTAATCATCAAAATACACTAAACATGGGTTGATTGTAACCTTGGGCCAACAATCTCCCCCTTTTTGATGATGACAAAACATATGAGTTATTAAACAAATAAAAGAGGAAAGAGCTTGGAAAGCTCCCCCTTAAACAATGCTATGTATTTAACATGAATATGAACAACTATGTAAGCATACATAAAGCATTGAAAAATATCATCACCAAAAATAAACTATCATAAGAAATAACAAAATTTAAAACAAACAACATATACAAAATTTAAAACAAACAACATATATTTTTCCATATATTTTCTCCCAAACTAATATATATTTATATTTCTCCCCCTTTTTGTCATACATCAAAAAGGGTTAAAAAAAAAAAAATTAAGACAAAACAAAACAAACATATTAGAAACCAAAATAAAACAAACTAAGATATTTTAAGTATCAATCTTACATACATTCAATTCACCACAAATAAATGAAAATCTTGCATAATCTAAAGGTTTTGTGAAAATATCTGCAAGTTGAAAATCTGTGGAAACAAAATCAATATCTATGTCACCTTTTTCAAAGTGATCTCTAAGAAAATGATATCTAATGTCTATATGTTTGGTTTTACTATGTTGATTAGCATTTTTGGTCATGTGAATAGCACTAGTATTATCACAATAAATCTTAACATGATCAAAATGTAAATCAAAATCGAGAAGAGTATGTTTCATCCAGAGTACTTGTGCACAACAAGCTCCGGCTGCTACATACTCCGCCTCGGCGGTTGAAAGGGCTACACTATTTTGCTTCTTGGAAGACCAAGACACAAGACAATTGCCCAAGAATTGGCAAGTGCCACTTGTGCTCTTCCTATCTACCCTACAACCGGCATAGTCGGCATCCGAATAACTAGTCATGGTAAATTGGTTAGTTTTCGGATATCACAACCCTAAATCAATTGTGCCCCTAAGATACCTAATTATGCGTTTTACCGCTATTAAGTGTGATTCCTTAGGACATGATTGAAAACGTGCACATAAACATACGGAAAACATTATATCCGGCCTACTAGCCGTAAGATAGAGTAAACTACCAATCATGCTACGAAATAATTTGATGTCTACTTCCTTACCTTGTTCGTCCTTGTCAAGTTTCGTAGTGGTTGCCATGGGAGTCTTTGCTACTTTGGATCCTTCAAGCCCGAACCTCTTGATGAGTTCTTTGGTGTACTTGGCTTGGTTGATGAATGTCCCATCACTACGTTGCTTGATTTGAAGTCCAAGGAAGAAGTTGAGCTCTCCCATCATAGACATCTCGAATTCCTTTTTCATGCATGACTCAAAATTCTTGCAAAGTGAAACATTAGTAGATCCAAAAATAATGTCATCAACATAAATTTGAACTATGAGGATATCTAGATCTATATGTTTGGTAAATAATGTTTTATCAACTTTTCCTTTCTTAAAATCATTTGAAATCAAAAATGAAGACAATCTTTCATACCAAGCCCTAGGGCTTGTTTCAAACCATATAGTGCTTTATCTAATTTATAAACATAATTAGGGTGTGTAGGATCAACAAACCCGGGGGGTTGTTCAACATACACCTCCTCATCAATATAACCATTAAGAAAAGCACTCTTTACATCCATTTGAAATAACTTAAAATCTTTAAATGAGGCATATGCTAAGGTCATCCGTATGGCTTCGAGCCGTGCTACGGGTGCAAAGGTTTCTTCAAAATCGATTCCCTCGATTTGAGTGTAACCTTGGGCAACTAACCTAGCCTTGTTTCTAACTACATTACCCGATTCATCCAACTTGTTCTTAAAGATCCATTTAGTACCAATAGTTGGTCTATCTTGGGGCCTAGGAACAAGGTGCCAAACTTGGTTGCGCTCAAATTGATTGAGCTCCTCTTGCATTGCAAGCAACCAATATGAATCGGCCTCGGCCTCGAGGACATTTTTAGGTTCTATGTGTGAAATAAAAGCAAAATTACCACAAAAATCTTGAATCTTAGAGCGAGTGGTTACCCCTTTTGATACTTCACCTATGACGAGGTCCTTGGGATGATGAGGATTGAATCTCCAATCCTTTGGTAGTGGTTGAGAGGGCTCCTCTTCATTTGCTTGATGTTCATTTCCTTGAGCCTCTTCCACTTTGGCTTCACTTCCATCACCATCCTTTGGCTTGTCTCCCATGGTAGAAGCATCCTCCAAGGTCACTTTCTCCAACCCTTCATCTAAAGCATCAATTTCTACACAATTCTTAACAAACTTGTTAGATTCCTCAAATTTAACATGAATAGATTCCTCAATAGTCAAAGTTGACCTATTGAAGACTCTATAAGCCTTACTAGTATTTGAGTAACCTACAAAAATAGCCTCATATGCTTTTGCATCAAATTTTCCCAAATTAATATTTGTATTTAAAACAAAACATTTGCAACCAAACACTTTGAAATAAGAAACATTAGGTTTTCTAGAAAAATACATCTCATAAGAAGTCTTAGTAGTATTTTTACATAGGAAAACACGATTTGCAATGTAACATGAAGTATGAACGGCCTCGGCCCACAAATAATGTGGTAGACCATATTCATTTAACATTGTCCTAGCCATCTCTTGTAAAGTACGATTTTTCCGCTCAACTACTCCATTTTGTTGTGGAGTTCTAGGACAAGAAAGTTCATGTTTTATTCCATGTTCCTCACAAAAAATGGTAAAGGGAAGGTTAATGAACTCACCTCCTCTATCACTTCTTATTTTAATTATTGAGGAGTCGTTTTCCTTTTCAACTCTTTTCTTAAAGGCTTGAAAATGTGAAAAGGTTTGACTTTTATGTTCAAGAAAATAAACCCAAGTAAAACGCGAAAAATCATCTACTAAAACATAAGCAAATCTACTCCCACTTAAACTTTTGGTTTGTGTAGGGCCAAATAAATCCATGTGGATTAGCTCCAATGGACGTGATGACATGATATCCTTAATTGATTTGAATGAGGACTTAGTTTGTTTCCCAAATTGACATGCGTCACAAACTCGGTCCTTTTCAAAGTTCAATGAAGGAATACCCTTCACCATTTCCTTAGAGTTAAGCCTAGAAATATGGTCAAATGAAACGTGGCCTAATCTCCTATGCCATAACCAAGAGTCGTCATCGAGGGCTTTTAAACATGTTATATTACAAGACATATTTAGCATATCTATCATATATACATTACTTTCACGAAAACCGGAAAATACACAAACATTAGAATTTTTATCAATTACTTTACAAGCAACATTGTCAAAAACTACATCAAAACTTTTATCACAAAGTTGACTAACACTCAAGAGATTATGCTTGAGGCCATCAACTAAAACCACATTTTCAATTAAAGGAGAGGTGCCAAGTTTTACATTACCAATACCGATGATTTTACCCTTGGCGTCATCTCCGAAGGTGACGGTGCCACCTTCATGATATCTTGATAGGGTCGCAAAGTTGTTGATGTCCCAAGTCATGTGCCTTGAGCAACCGCTATCAAGATACCATAAACCTCTACGTCTTTGAGCTTTGGAAAGTACCTACATCATTTAAAACAATAGTTGACTTTGGTACCCAAACTTTCTTGGGTCCTTGAAAGTTAGTGTTACGAACCCAAACATTTTGATGTGATGCACTTAGTCTATCATAACAAAAATTAGCTAAGTGTCCTTTCCGTCCACAATGTGAACATGAGTACACTTTTCTATACATGAATGCATGGTGTGTATGTGAAGTGTGAGCATGCTTTGGGGGTTTACCATGATGCATAGGTTGTGTAGCATGTACATGAGCATGAGCATGAGCATGATGAATATTTTTCTTAGGAGCTTGTTTCTTAGGAAACATATTCTCCATCTTCTTCTTATCAAACTCACTACACTTTTTCAAAACAACATCTAATGAGTCTAATCTTTCCTTAAGCATGGCAATCTCATTAGAATCTACAAATGGGGTCTTTCCTTTACAAGCAATCTTATATTTTTCAAAATCATTTTTAGTGGAAACTAAAGAAGAATGCAAGTCATTATTTTCTTTAGAAAGATTTAACACTTGAATATTCAAAGATTCATTATCCTTTTTCATTTTCAAGTACTTTTTCTTCATGAAGTCATAATTTTGAGAAAGTTCTATAAATGCTTCTCCTAGCTCATCCATGGATAAATTATCATCAAGAAGAGTTGAGGGGGTTACCTTGCTTGTGCTCTCATTTGCCATGAAGCACATATTGGCGGTGTCGATCTCCTCCTCGGATTCACTTTCGTCATCCCATGTTGCTTTCATAGCCTTCTTCTTGTATGGCTTCTTGGATGAAGATGGCTTCACTTGGTCCGGACACTCCGCTACAATGTGTCCCGGCTTTTGGCAATTAAAGCAAATGATCTTCCTTTCTTCCTTACCTCCTTGCCATCTCCTCCTTCCTTGGAACTTTGCCTTGTTGTACATCCTCCGGACATTTTTGACTAGAAGTGAGAGCTCCTCGTCTTCCTCTTCTTCGTCATCTTCGTCGGAGTAGGTAGCATGACTTTTGAAGGCAATGGTCTTCTTTTTGGAGGGTGCCATGTCCTCCCTTGCCTTCCTCTCCATCTCATGGGTTTTTAAATTCCTAATGAGTCCGATGAGCTCAATCTCATCTTTATCATTGAGTTCCTTCAATGTTGTAGCTTTCACTTCCCATGATGGAGGAAGAGCCCGGATGATCTTTCTCACCCTTTGGTCGTTGTTGATCTCTTCACCTAGAGAAGAAAGCCCATTAGTAATCTTAGTAAATTTAGTAACCATATCATCTATGGTTTCATGTTCTTGCATGCTAAAATTTTCATATTGGGACCGAAGAAGGTCTATCTTGGCCCTCTTCACTTGTGATGTCCCCTCATGTGTTACTAGCAAATGGGTCCAAATCTCATAGGCGGATTTGCAATGGATGACTCTAGCTATGTCATCATCATTGAGGGCTTGTAGGAGTGCATAATGAGCCCTAGCATTGGCATCAAACTCCTTGGTCTCAATTTCGGACCAAGTAGATTCATCACCATCGGGGGTACTAAATTGTTTAGTCACGGCCTTTGCAACTCGGCTACCTAGAGATTGCAAGAAAACGGTCATCTTAACCTTCCATATGGGAAAGTTAAGTCCATCAAACTTAGGGGGTGTCTTAATACCATCGGCCATGTTTACTATGTGGAAATGAATGAAATGATTAGCAATATGAGGATCTCTCTAAGGTTGTTAAGCCAAATCCTAGAGTCCAAGCTCTGATACCAATTGAAATACACCTAGAGGGGGGTGAATAGGTGTAATTGCTAATCTAATGATCTTTTTAAACTTATGAAATGAGTGATGCAACAATCTCTCAAAAACACGACTAAGAGCCGAATACCCCTTGCGAGGTTCTGAACTCCTTCCTCCCAATTCCCCTTAAATGGGTTAGAGGTGCGCAATGCAACCGTGTTGTATTGAGGTGTGATTGATCAATGCCAAGTATGATGATGAAAATGAAAAGCTCACAATGTAACACAACAAGTATATCAACACAAGATTCCACAAGTAAAATAGCAAGTAAAGTAAACAAATAAGGATTGCACAAATAAAGGTTAGTTCTCAAGCAATAAATTGGAAGTGATATAAAGCAAGAAAGTAAGCAAGAAGAACGCCAAGGCAATCGCAAACAAGATGATTTGTTTCGAGGTTCGAGCCCGTTGCTCTAGTCCCCGCCTTCACCTCCGTGAAGGGTTTCCACTATCCCCTTAGGATCCCGTACAAGTTAGGCCTCCAAAGACCTCAAGCCCGTAGCTTCACCTTACAAAGAAACTCCACCGAGGAGCTTGTCTCCACAAGAACAAGAATTACAAATAGTGATCTTTAACTAAACCACAACACTCTTTTACAAACACTCTCACTCTTTTACAACTTCACCTATAGAAAGAATATGAAATTTTTGGCTCTATGAAGTGTGGTGAGAAAAGCTTCAGTTGTAGAGTGATATTAGAGATCAAACAACAACTGAAAAACCAATTTTGAAAGAATGGAAATGAAAGCTTTAAACTATTTTTCTCTTTCTCTTGAAAACTATGAAAACTTGTATTTTTCTTTTTGTGAATAACTAAGGCCTATTCCCCACTATTTATAGGGAGAGAATAGGTTAAAACTCTGATTTTTCCAGCTAATTTGATCAGAAAAAGAGTCCCAACAACTCCTAAAAACTCTGTAAAAGAGAAAACCAAAAACAGTTTTTCAGAAATTCCAAAAGAAGAAAGAGCCGTTATGGCTGATGCAGGCCTACCGGTCGACTGCCGGTCGACCGGGTCCCTGCTGGCAAAAGAGCCGTTGGAGCTTCGGTCGACTGCCAGTCGACCGATCCAACAAAGGAAACACAGTTTCCTTCTATCGGTCGACCGACCCAGTCGACCGAAAAGATACAGAGAGCAAAACATCTCTTTTCCGGTCGACCGGTATGTAGGTCGGTCGACCGACAGACATGCACAGCCTGTGCATGTCTGGACACAGCAGCCGGTCGACTGCCGGTCGACCGGTCTGCCTGAAATAGTTATTTTTTGGGCAGATTTTTGAGATAGAAAATTTTGTAAAAATTCTTTAAAAAATCTGAAGCTAAGTGTTATGCAGAAAATAGTTTATATCATGTTTTAAACAAGTTTTTGAAGATATAAAGCTTTGAGTACATGTATGTATAAACCAAGGCATAAACTTAGAAATAAATATTTTCAAAAACATAGAAACATTCAAAACAAGTGTGTGTGCAAATCCTAGAGCCAAATTTCACATATTCTATCTTTAACAAAAACTACACTTACAAACTTCTAGGTCTTCAAGACTTCAAGATGGGCTATCTTCACTTGATCTTCAATATTGTTCTTTGAGCCCAATTTGACTTGTCTTGAGTCCAATGTACCTTCCTTTAGGGAAGAATTCATCTCTTTAATATATAAACCTGAAACACACTTAAACAACAATTTATATTAGTACAAATAACTAATATGTTTTGTAATCATCAAAATACACTAAACATGGGTTGATTGTAACCTTGGGCCAACACATATTTGTACCCATTAGATGTGCTAGTATAGTCTAGTTTTGACGATCCATACATTTTAGACTTGTATTCATATTTTTGGATTTATAAGAGTTTTTATTTCATGTATATGTTTATTTTGCCAAAACATTAAGATATACATGTATACCTCTTGAGTCATTTGCCTTCAATGCAAAATCTATTTATGGACTCAATTGTGTTTAGGGATATGTATGTATACTTAGTGTAGTGACAATTCATACATATACCTTGAAATGAAATTGATTTTGGATGAAAATTTAGTTTTTTCATGTTTCATGTATTATAAGTTTAACCTCATGTATATGTCTTTCTAGTTCAAACTAATCTTATACATATACATCCTTTTTGAGCCACGTGCCTTCATGCATATACTTTAGTGGACTCGTTGAGTTTTGGATATGTATGTATATTTTAGTTTGCATCAGACATACATATGCCATTGAAGATTAAACTAGTTAGTTTTATGATTTTCTAATTTTGATGTTTAAAGGAATAATTGAGTTTAATGAAATATTTTTTATGATTATGATCTTCACATTTTATTTGTACACTCATATCTATTACTCATGTTTTGTTTCTCATGAGTTGTGCTTAATTGATTAGAGTAATAATTATTATGTGATTTTCATTTCTATGAAAAATAATCTTATTTTATTCCTTACTTGAAGGATTTCATACTAGTTTACAAAACTTTTCATTTTAACTAGTTCGGATTCTTCTTTGTGATATGAGATATACCATACTTATTATTGTTAATTCAATTGGTATCATTGAACTCTTTCAATTGGTATCAATTTGATTTCTTTATGTATACTCATATTTGTTGATTTGTGTATGTATGCTTACAACTTGGTATCATCTATTAGTGATTGGTACTCATTTTATCTTCATACACATTTACATGTTTTATTTGTGCTATTATATTTCTATATCTTAAGCACAAATATTGTTTATGCTAGTGCTTGTGACTTAATTTTTATTTCAATTGATTTAGTCTTTCAATTGATACCTTAATCAAGCCTAAGCATGTTTTTAGTTAGTATTTCATAAAGGGGGAGAAAATTTGAATTTCTTATTTCAATTGGTATTTGATTTCCACTCTCACACTTTATGACTTTAAAAATTGAATTTGAATGAAATATATTTTCAATTTGGTATCATTGGTATGCTTGCTTATCAATTAGTATCAAAATGTTTTAATATGTTAAAACATGTAACAATCAATAAAAAAATTATGATATGTATTTTTGACTCTCTTTTATGATTACATGATTTTGTTTCTATTGGTATCTAGATGCACTTTATTGACATATTTTTAACTGATATCAATGTTTTGATTTTTAACCCTTTATTGATTCTTAGTTTAGAACAAAAAGGGGAGAAGATTTTGTATTGTTTCGAATGTTTTGATTACCCCTTCTTGATTTTTTTTGTTTTTAACAAAAAGGGGGAGAAAAATTTGTTTTTATGTTTTTTACCCCTTTGTTGATGATTGACAAAAAGGGGGAGAAGAATTTGTGTTTTGTGTTTTATATATGCATGTCTTCCTTGTGTTTGCATATATGTTTGGTTGTTTGCTTATTTTAATTGGTATCTAGAACATGCTTTATGTTGAATATTCCATTAGTATCTAGAGCACCATGTTTATATGATGCATGAATTAAGGGGGAGCTTCTTTGAAGCTTAACTTTAATCCATGCATATATAACTCCATGAGTTTTGTCATCATCAAAAAGGGGGAGATTGTTGGCCCAAAGGCCTTCCACTCTAGTTTTGATGATGACTCACTCATGTAGTTATGTTTACTAATAATCTTGTGTTTCTAAGTTTCAGATCATTAGCAGGTTATTAGTTTTGATGATTAGCTTCAACAAGGGTTTTGGAAGCATATCATGGTGATTCCGGTGCCAAAGCTTCAAGATTATACCTTTACACTTGGAAGATCACGGTTTGGGAGCTAGTCTACTTGAAGATAGAAGATCTACAAGCAAGACTTAGGTATCCTACTTTAGATAGAGTTTTTAGATCCATTTGTAAAGCTTAGTTTAGTTGATATGCTCAAGTGCACAACACACAAGTTTTATGTTTTGATATTTGGTTTTCATGAATAGTTTGATCAAAACAAGTTTTCATATTCTATATGTATAGTAGATGATTTCTTTCTATACATACATGCGTTAACCTTCAAGATAAACTTATTTTGATATTTCTATTCATGTTTGGAAAATCATGTTTGATAAAAATACATGTTTGGTTTTTGATTGAATCGGTTTTGGATTTCAAGGCTTGACACCCTTCTATAGTTATTATCATAACTTTTTATTTTTATATTCAAATAACATGATTTAACTTTCATCTCAAAGACAACTTTCAGATCTAAATTTCTTATTTAATAACCATTTCCTGATTCTAATTTTAAAGTTGTCAAATATTTGGTTGAAATCTGTTCTTGTTCTGAAATAGTTTACAGTTTCTGTTTTGACACCTTTTAGTATTTTATTGATAACTTTTAATTCTGAATTGATATTGATTTGATTTAAGTTGCATTAGAAAATAGACTTCAATATCTACAACTTCATCCTATATACTTATTTCCAAATTCGAACGTTTTAGACCTCAAAAATGCGTTCCAACCTAACCTATTTTTGCTGTCTGCCAGGTTGGGCCAGTCGACTGGGACAGTCGACTGGGCCAAGCGGCCAGTCGACCGACCAGTTGACCGGACGTGCACAAAACTGTGCATGTCGGCCAGTCGACCGGCCAGTCGACTGTACTGAAACAGGTTTGGTCTCGGGTTGTTACCAGTCGACCGACCAGTCGACCGGTAGCTGTCAACGGTCAAAAATAGCCCTTGGACGGTCGACCGGCCAGTCGACCGACCGCCTGTCAGGCTGACACGTCAGCCTAACGGCTAGTTTTGTATAGGGGCTATATAAACCCCATTGTTTGGAGTTTTTGGTTAAGATTTTTGTGCTAGTTTTTCCAGATCTTTTTCATTGTTTTAAAAGTATTTTCAAAAGAGTTTAAGTGCTAAAAGTGATTCATCTTTATTTGTTTTGTGTTTTTGGAAAATCAAAGAAAATAGGATTTGGGATATTTGTGTTGATTTTCATTCTATATCTTTTGGCAAGAATTTTCCCAAGTATTTTTCTTTGTTGCTTGTTTCCAAAACACTTAGTTTTCACTTGAGCTATATCTTCTATCCTAAGTTATTAGGATCTTTGTTTTGTGTGGAAAAAGAAAAGAGAAAAAGAAAGAGAAGTGTTTGAGGTTGTTGTTGTAAACCTCTTTATTGTAAAACACCCTTGTTATTTGTGAATCCCTCTTAGGTAGAGGTGATCGGGTGATTGAGTTTGTTGTGAGCCTCTTCGGTAGAGGTTGTGGGTTTGTTGTATTTCGGCTACGGGCCGTATACCTCTTCGGTAGAGGTGTGGATTGTGGTTGTATAGCCTCGGTGGCTTTGTAAGGTTGAGAGAGGAGTTTGGTACTCCTATAGTGGATTGGGAAATCCTACACGGTGGTGTAGGCGGGGATGTAGAGCTAGGGGCTCGAACCTCGAAACACATCTTGGTCTTTGCGTTTGATCCAATTTCTCTCAACTCTACTCTTTTTACATTTGTGCAAGCATCATCCATTCATATCATCATATATACTTGCTTGTGTTTTGAGCATTGTTTCATATTGCCTTGCATATATTTCTATTGCAATTCATCTATACTTGCTTGGCTTAATTGTGTGCATTGTATTGCTATATCCTTGATTGCTTGGATTGCTTGTGTGTGTGTGCCTAACTTATACTCATCCAACAAGAGCTTCACATAGCACCTCAACCCATTTTAAGGGGAATCAAGAGGAGTTAGTTCAGAGCCTCGCAAGGGGAATTCGGCTACACTTGTTGAATTGTATTAGTTTGTCCAACACTTGCATTAGCTTCCGCTTTTAGAGCATTAGAGTTTGCATTTAGCCTTAGATTAGCATTTACACCTATTCACCCCCCCTCTAGGTGTACTTTCAAAAATATTTGTGAAAAGATTTTGGAATATGGCACTCCGATGTCCCAGCGGTATGACCCAGGCCATTCTGGTAGAAACATGCCGCCACAATCTACAAACTTCACTCCTAGTTCAAATAAGAGTCACTGAAAGCCGCATCTGGAAGTAATTGTACAACAAGGTGAACAGGCTGAAAATTATCGCCAGGATTAGGGCAGAATAAAACAAACCCAGACCCGAAAAGTCGACAAGGCGCATGCCAGAAACATCTTTTCAATAAAAAAGAAAAGATAATTTGGCGACGGAGACAAAATCCCCCGTCAAACCTCAACCGGTTAAGGGAAGTGGTTCTTCAAGTTAGCCACGCGCCAACAAGCAGTATTCCTTCAAAGACGAGCATGTCGATTCGTTGTTCAAGTTACTTAACAAGAGCAACAGATTGAAGCTTCTTGAAGTTAGACGTCCTGAAGAAGTCGGCAAATCCGATAATCCTATCTACTGCCTATATCATAGGATGCGAGGGCACTCTACCAAGAGCTGTTACATCTTCAAAGACATCCTTTAAGCCTTGATCGATGCAGAAGTCCTAAAGCTCTATCCAGAACAGAAGAAACTGACGGCTAATATGACATCATTTCTTCAGTTTGGAAAACAGCCTCCAGCACCGTCCGGAGTAGTTCCCATCCCGAAAGGGGAACTAAGAATGATCAATACGGACCAACATCATCAACAAGAGAATGGTCTTGTGCTTGTTCCCACACCTCAGGGGGAAATTATGTGGGTTCATCCCGAGCTTGTGGAAGGCCAACAGTGGACTACTGTTACCAACAGAAAGTCCAAAGGTAAAGCAAAAACTTCGTCCTGCAACATGGTATGCGCTTCTTCCCGGGAAGTAGAAACCGACGTTCCCTCAATAACTGATTCGGAAGAGGAGACAATCGTCCTTGCCGCAGAACTCAATAAATCGCTCATGGCAGAAACTCGTTCGGGTCAGTCATATTTAAAGAACAATGACGAGATAGTGGCAAACCCTCGTAAACCTACTACAGAGTCAGCCAAGCCCTCCGCAAAGCAACTAGTGGAGAAGTAGAAAGAGCTTCGATTTTCCAAGGCTCTCCCAAAGGACAACGCGGAAGGATCCACCACACCTTACCGCTTTGACGTCTTAGCTCAATTGGCCAATATCTTGGCCAGAATCACCCTTTATGAGCTCCTGAGACTATCAAAGTCAACAAGAGAAGCTCTGAGGGAAGCCCTAGCTGATGTTGAGATTTTCATGGCCCAGATCCCGACTGGATCACAGGAGGAAGATGAAGAGGACTGCCTCCATGCCTCCCAACATGCTCCCTGCATCACCTTCACGTCAGATGACATGCAGGTCAAGAAAAAATATGATCGGCCCCTGTACTTCACAGGGTACATTAGATCGTCTAAAGTGAGCCAAACATCCGCGTTGAGTTTCATACCTCGCCGGGTCATGCAGCACTTAGGGATCCCCACCCTCTGATTGAGCGCCACCCAGACTACCATCTATGGTTTCAACGGCAATGGTACGCGCCCAATGGAGAAGATCAGGCTCAAATGTCAGATCAGGAACCTAAAATCTGAAGTGATGTACTATGTAATCGACGTTGACACTTCGTATAATTTGCTGCTAGGACGACCGTGGATTCATCGCAATTTCATCGTCCCCTCTACTCTCCATCAAGTTATGAAGTACATTGACGGAAGTGGGAAAGTATGAACGTAATTGCCAAAAGGCATCCGTTCAAGGGCGTAGAGAACTATTTCACAGACTCCCTCCTGTATCAAGACTCTCTGGAAATAAACGAGAACCTACAGCCAGAGGAAACAGACTCTGGTAACGAAGCTAACACTGAACCAGAGGTGGAAGAAAAGTGCATATGGGAGTTAAATCCACTTGTAACGAGCATTAATAAGCTCGATGTTAATAACACCGTCGATGATGTAAGTGAGTGTTATATCAATGAAGAGTTGAATTTGGCTTACTTTTCTGTGTTTGCTTCTGATTCAGTGCCATCAGACACTAGTACCGAGGTAGGTGATGACCCCTGGTCGGCAATAGATGCTCTGACATCATTGCATGTACCAATAAAGTCATCCCTCAAAATGTACCAAGATGTCAGTAATGCGTAAGAATCAGTATTCATGGTTCCAGCAAGACGCAAAGGCCAAAAACTAATTCTTTTCGGAAGAATTAAGTCCGAATTAATATCTCACAAAGACTCAAAAAATGAGAACGAATCTCCTCAGTTCTCTCATTACGAGCCAAGTGTACTCAGAATCATGGAGAGGATGGGGTATGATCTAACAAATGGTCCTAATATGAACTTTGGTAAAGAAAGAAGAACACTACTCTGATCTTTCATTCTGAAAGGGAAGACCCCTGACTATTACTATCGAACTCGCGGGGGTTTGGGCTATGTGTCAACTCCAATTCCGTTAGCCTCTGAGTCCGAAGAGTCATTATACTATAATCACTCATCTGGCATGTTATCGCGGAGTCGGACGTTAGTGTGGGCAACCTCTTCGGAGAACTTTCAGCAAACATGGTGTCAACAAGCCACCTGGAAGACGGAGATGAAGAAACAATCCAGTCTGATACAGATCCTTAGATCAAACACCTAAATACTCTCTGGGATGTTCGTTTTGAACAACGCGAACCACCCACGGAGGATAAAGTTACCCAGATTATCTGGGAGATGAGGCTACTCTCAAGCTCCATCTTTATAATCGAAAGCCAAACATCCTCCGAGAAAGAAGATTTAATATCACTTGTGCGGGAGTATATAGACGTTTTCGCTTGAAAATACGAGGACATGCCTAGGCTTGATCCTCGAGTAGCTATGCATCGCCTTAACATTAATTCAGACGTGAAGCCAGTCAAACAGCAACAGCGACGG
Source organism: Agave tequilana (assembly GCA_038442645.1). NCBI lineage: Eukaryota > Viridiplantae > Streptophyta > Magnoliopsida > Asparagales > Asparagaceae > Agave > Agave tequilana. The sequence goes on from JAVJIF010020634.1 coordinate 32,724, forward strand.
TTTCGTCCAGAAATAATGGAAGCAATCCAGTCAGAAGTCAGGAAGCTTATAGACTTTGGCTTCATTAGGGAGGAGCAACACCCTGATTGAGTAGCCAATATTGTTCCCGTTACCAAGAAAAACGGAAAGATCTAGATTTGCGTGTTTTTTTGCGATTTAAATGAGGCATGTCCCAAAGATGAATTTTCTCTCCCAATCACGGATGTCATGATTAACAATACATGCGGGTTTGAACGAATGTCCTTCATGGATGAATTTTCAAGGAACAATCAAATCAAAATGTACCCTGATAATGAAAAGCATACTTCTTTTAGGATACCAATGGGGGTATATTGCTATACTGTCATACCCTTCAGACTGAAAAAAGCTAGGGCAACATATCAGAGAGCTATGAATGTAATCTTCTGTGAACACATGCGTAAAACAGTGGAATTCTATGTTGACGACATTGCAATGAAAAACCGCACTAAGAGTGACCACATAGCCGATCTGAAGATAGTTTTTGAAATCATGAGGGCACATCAGTTGAAGATGAACCCCACCAAATCTTTCTTGGGGGTAACCAGCGGTAAATTCCTAGGATTTGTGGTGACATCCAAAGGAATTCACTTAGACCCAGAAAAAGTCCGTGCCGTTTGAGAGATGCAACCTCCAAGGAATCTCAGGGAGCTTAGAGGATTGTAAGGGCGACTAGCATACATCCGGAGGTTTATCTCAAATCTCTCCGGAAGATGCCAACCCTTCACCAAATTGATGAAAAAGGGCGTCTCTTATTCATTTGAGACGATGCTTGCTAACAAGCGTTCGAGGAAATCAAACAATACCTCACGCAACCACCTGTCCTTACAGCTCCGGTGTCGGGAAAATCTTTCCTGATATACGTTTGAGCGATGGATCATTCTTTAGGAACTTTGCTAGCCCAGAATGATGATCAGGGACGCGAGCAGGCAATCTACTATCTGAGCAGGATCATGATCGGAGCCGAACATCGGTATAACTCGATTGAAAAGGAATGTTTGGCGTTGGTGTTCGCCCTCCAGAAAACGCAACACTACTTGGTAGGCCAGACTATAAATGTTATATCAAAGGTCAACCCTTTAAGGTTGCTTATGACGAAGTCATCATCGCTAAATGGTCAACTGGCAAAATGGGCCATACTGCTCTCCCAATATGAGATGCGCTTTCTACCGCAAAAAAGCCATGAAGGGACAAGCAGTGGCAAATTTCCTAGCTGAATATTCGATCCAAGAGTGACCGAACTTAACGAGGATCTTCCACGTCACTGAAGTTTGTCAGACCCAGGCGTCTTTTGAAGGATAAATATGGTAGCTCTTCTTCGATGGTGCATCAAGAACAGGCCCACGAGGGTATGTCGTAGCAGGAGTGGGGGTAGGACTAGTCTCTCCACAAAACTATGTGATCCCTCGTGCATTCTCATTAACCGAGCCATGCTCCAGCAATGTAGCAGAATATAATGCCCTCTTGATTAGAATGCAAATCGCCGATGAGCTTGGCGTTAAAAATCTCAAAGCATACGGTGACTCTAAACTCATCGTTAACCAAGTTCACAGAGAGTACAAAGTCAGGCATGAAGACTTAGTACTCTATTTCAATGGAACTATCTCTATGACTGAAAAGTTTGGAAACTTTTACATCAACCATGTACCGTGCCAGCAAAATGTGAACGCAAATACACTGGCATCTCTCGCTGCCTCCTTAGCCCTTCTAACTGGAGTAGTAAAGAAAATACTCGTCTACAGTCATGACTTGTATTGCCCAAGAACCGCTTTTGAAGATCACTAAAAGCCGACAGGAGACTGTCAAGCCAAAGAAGCTTTAGAGACTTCAACAGGTCCAGAACTTAGGATTGGCGATTCTCCTACATCGACTATGTGTTGTACGACATCCTACCTAATGATCCCAAAGAGGCGGCTGTCATTAGAAGGAAAGCCCTTAAATTCTACCATAATGCGATCACGCGAACACTGTATCGCCGATCACAGGATGAGATCCTCCTCTGCTGTCTGTCACAAAAGGAGGCACAGGAAATAGTCAAAGAAGCGCATGATGGCATGTGTGGAGCTCATCATCGCAGTCCGAAGCTTGGAGATCGACTCCGAAGACTGGGATATTATTGGCCTAAGATGATTCCGGATACCATTACTTACGCTAAACGATGTCATGCCTGTCAGGTCCATGGTGACTTTATCCATCAAGCACCAGGATATCTTCGCTCTACAACCTCAACCTGGCCATTTGAGATGTGGGGAATGAATGTGGTCGGCCCTATCAGCCCACCTTCATCCAAAGGACATTGGTTCATCTTAGCTATAACTGATTACTTCTCTAAATGGGCTGAAGCTATTCCCTTGAGGAAGGTAAAGGCATCTGATGTGATCAAATTTATTAAACATCACATCATTTACCGTTTCAGTGTACCACAGCAGATTGTTCATGATAATGGGCCCCAGTTCGTCAGCCAGGCTTTTCAGAGGTTTTGTAACAAGTTCAGAATCCAGAGTGTATCCTTAACGGCATACTATCCAGCTGCTAACAGCCTTGCAAAAGCTTTCAACAAGACTATTGCGAAAATTCTCAAGAAATTCGTCTCAAAAATCCAACGCGACTGGGACGACAAGTTAGGTGAATGCTTATGGGCCTATCGCACGACAGTTCGAACCCCGATGAAGGCTACACCTTTCTCCTTGGTGTATGGGTGTGATGTTGTGCTCCCATTAGAAATCCAAATCCTATCTCTACATGTTGCCTTGGCAACCGAGATGAAAAATGAGGAGAAGCATGATTGCGACTCTAAGAACTAGAAGCTTTGAACGATAAACGCCTGCAAGCTCAACAGCAAATCGAGCTCTATCAAGCTCGAATTACCAGACCCTTCAATAAGAAAGTTAAGGAGCGAACTTTCAAGAAAGGCGACCTTGTCTTAGCCGTCAGAAGATCTATGGTGATGTCACATAAGACCAAAGGAAAATTCCAACCCAAATGGGAAGGACCATTTGTAGTAGAGTCGGTCTACTCAAATGGAGCATATCGCCTCATAACCTCAGACGGCGATACGCTAATGATGCCAATCAACGGCAAATTCTTGAAGAAATACTATCCTTGATGGCACTCTTCTCCTGATCAGGTTAATACTACACCTCTGACCGAAGCTCCAGATCCAAGATTAATGCCAAGGAAAGCTTTCTTCCTCTACTGGATCACATCACGGTAAATCAGCATCAAGCTAATCAAGCGCTGTTACACCATGATGCATGGTGTAAATATTGAAGAATGAACAAAATACAAAACTTCAGTTTTAGTTTAGTTACTCTTCTACTTACATCTGACGCCTCCGATGGCTAAGCATAGAGGAAAATGTTGGCGTTTAAGCCTAACATAAGTCTTCGACAACTCATCATGCTGAGGGCAATAGCATAGTAGCCTAACTCAAATGGTTGTTGGTAAAGGTATACCAAATCCGTTGATAGCTAAGGGCTTGCTAAAAATCCTAATGGACTTGGTCCTATCCTCTCTTCCAAAATCTCTTACCAATTCTCACCTACAAAATGGTAAGGCTACAAAAATACCTGTGTTCATCTTCCTAATGAAATGAACTAGGATTTGTTAAGTTAATATTAAACCTCTGACAAATCAAATTTTTCAATCCCCAGTGGATTCAGTCAAGTTAATCATAAACCTTTGACAACAAAACTCATTAGTTAGAAATCATCCCTGTTAAGTTTAATACTACACCTCTAATGGCAAATTTTTCATGTATCAGGAAATCAACGATTGTCACGTTAATATTAAACCTCTAATAGTTCATTTTACTCTCCACCCAAAATCCCTTACCAATTCTCTTCTATAGAAGGGTAGGTCCACAAATGCAATCATTGCTATGTTAACACTATACCTCTGACAATGAAAAATTTTAATACTCCCCAACGAGTGCAAACTTTACTTGTCCCTCCTCTACATGGAGTTACAAGTCTTTAAATCCTTGTCAAGTTAAAATTACACCTCTGACACCCCAAACTTCACTTGTCAATTCTCATCAATAGAATGACAAGTCCTCAAAATTGCTTATATCGCAAATCAACCACTGTCAAGTTAACACTACACCTCTGACACCCCAAACTTCACTTGTCAATTCTCATCAATAGAATGACAAGTCCTCAAAATTGCTCATATCGCAAATCAACTACTGTCAGGTTAACATCAGACCTCTAACAAATTACTGTTAAGTTTAACACTACACCTCTAAAATGATTAAGTTGCTGCCAAGTTCAATATTAAACCTCTGACAGTCACTTACACTCAGACTTTCATATCGAAGCTGAGATGAGCGATGCTAAGTTTAACATCATACCTCTAGTGTCCAGTTCATTGTTAAGTTTAACAATACACCTATGACAATGACTTTCCCTTGAACTTTCCTATCAAAGTCGAGATGACCAATGTCAAGTTCAAAATTACACCTCTAGTATTAACTGTCAAGTTTAACATTACACCTATGATAGTGATGTTTTCAGTCTTCTCAAATGAAACTGAAATTCCCGTTGAGTCAAGTTAATATTACACCTCTGACCCACATTCCTGTCAAGTTAATATCATACATCTGACAGTGATTTTGAATTCCTGAAATGGAATTTTCCCAACTTTAACTCGTTAAGTTAATTATCGCATTTCTAGCAAGTCAAGAGTCCCTACTTCTATGTTTCTGATTTTTAAAAAAAAGAAATTCAAGACATATAAGAAGACAAGAACAAGTGTCACTTTTATAAACATATGAAAGTGATACAAGACGCTCTCTTATAAAAATAAGATTGAGTGTTACAATAAAGGAGTACAAAGAAGTCCCTCTCTCTCAGCGAAAGGTTGCACTCACTCCTCAAGATATCTACACCATTCCAAATACAAGATGTTTAGAAGAGCACTGAAGAAAGGTTCTTCTCTTCTCCCACTGATGCTGGTCACATCATAATGCATGATGTAAATATTGAAGAAGCTTACCGCTCACCGAGAACAATGGTGTTTCTCGAGGTCAAAATGCAGAAGAATATTCTGATTCCACCCGACCAACTGGTGTGGGTTGTAATCCTTCGTTGATGAACATCTCCATCACCAGAAAGTCATCTAATGAATATGGGTTTTTCGTCGATGTTACTTCTGGGAATAAGATTGGTGAAGGGAGGATCCGAGACCTTACAGGTAACGTCCTCTTTCCCGTGACCTGCAAGAGGATCATACCCACCACCATACCCACTGTGACCATGACAAACCCAGAGCATTGCTGGTGTGTCATGTCCAATAAGGCGTTGACAGATGTCATTAACTGTGTGAATCCTCCTCGCCCATGAACAGGAGCTTTGATTCCCCGAATGTTCACCAATCGAACAAGCTCGCTGGTCGAAATATTCTCTCAAGAGCCTAGCGAAAATGTGGAAGACTGACTGAAGCTGCCAGAGCCTACAAGAAGTAAGAAACCAAAGAGTTAAAATTCTGTTAAGGGAGAAAGATAAAAGCTGAAGGGCAGATGTAGTTTAAGCCGTGAACTTCAAACGCGAAATTGACCAGTGCAGGTCTGAATGCAGTCTGGTTTGAGACCCGCGTCCGAGATAAAATACTCGAGATAACCTAGACGCAGAGGTCGCTGCACCCGCGTTTGAAAAACAGGGGTTGCCACATCTAAGTCCAAAGAGCTCGAAAGAATTAAAAATTTTTAAGTCAAGAACCTCAAATGCGGGCTTTATGTACAAAACTCGCGTCTCAAGATCCAAGCACAGAGTTTATCACGCTCACGTCAAAGGATTTGTGAGTTAGAGTTCAAAGTCAATGAGCTCGCACTTCATCAAAAAGGCTGAAAGACGCGACTTCCGAACACGGGCGCATCAATCATATTTCAAGAGAAGTTCAAGAGATCGAATTTCTTCAATAGACAAGAAAATAGACTGAGTATTTCATGGCGACAACTGGTTCCTACCTAGAGAAGAATTCTCTAGAAGTTGAACTTTATGCATCAAGGCACGGTCGGTAAAAGTACTTAAGGCGATGCTTTTTGATCTTTAAATCACTTGACAGTGATAATCTTTGAAAAAGATTAAAGAAAAGTATGGAAGCTTTGTGTTCTTGCTGTTCATTGGAACATACCCCCTTAAAGGGAAGAAGGACAAATCAAGACGAAGGCCCTCAGAGCGCATGCTCTCAAAGGAAAACAGTCTAGATAATGGGCTGTTAAGGGATGAGGCCTATTTATAGGCAAGCCATAAGGCTTACACCTAATGGCATAAAAATTAAAGCCATCGGTCTTAATTCCTGCACGAACATTAAAATCCAATGAGGAGTTGATGCGTGGATGGGAAACGTCGAAAAACACAAGTCCCCAATCGTCAATGCCGACTTGGCATTTAAAGATCCAACAAGATCTTTAAGATGGGATGCATGTGATGCTTAGGAGGCTACGTCAGGCGCAGACTCAGAGGTCACATCCACAAATCCGCGTCCTTTCATAAACCCGAGGGTTGCGTTCCTTTTATTCCTATTGAAGAAGCCACGACCGCATCTCCTGAAGTGGTTCAGAGCCGCATCTTATCAGCAAGATGGAACCACCCTCCATGACTATTCAGACTCGTATTTCAAAGTTTGAGCCTTACCAAGGGACCAGAGTTGCATCTCTATTGAGTCAGAGCCGCATCCCCATCAACCAGCTGAGCCCCGCGCGTAAGTCCTGAGGAGCCCAAAATCGCGTCTCCACTGCGTCCTGAAGTCCGCATCCTGATAGAATCAAGGGCTACGTCTATGGACCTGCGTCCTTTCATAAGCATGAAGGCCGCGTCCCCCTTAAAAAAAACGCAAATTCGCGTCTCAGAATCACGCCTTTTGTTTTTAAGCCAGGGCCGTATCAAAAAGGAAGGTTCGCGCGTCTTCCTTGATGAACCTGGACTGCATCTCTAAAGCAACATGACCCCTGCGTCTACAAGACTTGCATTCAGTCTTTGCTTTTGCAAATCAGTTCAACAGTATACTGGCACAAGCAGACGACTGTTCACCCCTGGTTCAACAGTACGCCAACAACCAGCTCAAAGTACTAAGGAGGTCTGGACTGCGTATTTAGACACTCACCACGATCATCTCTAGTGGCTTCAAAGGGTTTTACAGTACACTCACGAAGACCATACTCCAGACAAGATCAAGCTCAGAGTATCTCAAATGATTGCCAGTCAAATCATGAGAAGTATGAATTCAACTAGAGTCCAAAGTATTTCGAAATCCATCCCAGTCAACCGCGGAATATCGAAAACTTTGGAAGGGGTTCTGTAGCTGTCTAAAAATCACTGAAGACAAGTCATCAAAAAGCAGAATTCAAACTTCAGACGCAAGGCTAATCATCGCCACTAGCGCAGCACTAAGACGCGAGGGTTGAAACCCTCGTCTCAATATCACTGCAAGGACCAAGGCGCGAGCGTGAAAGCCGCGTCTCAGTATTATTGCAGTACCAAGACGCAGAGTCCAAAGCCCATATCTTACGTGAAGCTTGACGCAGAATTGGAAGCTCGTGTTTCTCAAGCATTACCTCAATGGCAAAACATGAGGCCCAAAGCCCGCGTCTCAGTTATAATTTCCCTCATTACTGGGTCAATTACTGCCCACGTAATGAGAGAGTTAACTCCCATTATGGAGTATTTTTAGGGAACACTTTTACCCCCTGAAGCCTCTATAAATAGCCCAGTTTGCTATGGAAGAGGGGTCGAAAAAAATCTGGTCAGAAGAACTTCAGTTGTAAGCCGTAGAAAGACCAAGATCTCTAGCCAAAAGAAAGAGAGAGTTCAACTCTTCTAACAACTTGCTGCGTATAAGTTTGTTTTCGCCTACAAATCTCTTTAAGATTCTTGTTGGACAGAAACTGTGTTACTTCATCCACCATCCAAAGAGAGGATTCCCAAGAGATCCTGACGTTCACCCAGTCAACGAAAAATAAGATTCACTTTCCATCGTCACATCAAGAACCCGACATTAAACAAAGGGGAGATTTAAGCTTGAATATCTCCTCTCCCTTGTAAAGGATTATTGATCCATTATAATTTTCTTTACTATCAAATAAAAAATTTAGCCCTCGATCTTCAATTTTTCCTCACCAAACAAACAGGTCAAATCAACCTAATCTATGCCAATCCCTCAACCCAAGATCAAGTCCATCCAATCGAGTCCACTGATCCAATCTAATGTGAAGTATATAACTCTCAGGTCAACTCCAACTATAACTAAGTTTTTAGCAACCCATGTATCAGTCAGTCCATCGATAAAGTAATATGGCATCTATTTGTCCTCAATGTCTAAAAGAGTTTCGGTCAGAATATCACCAACAATGGCCGATAAACATTATACACAAATTATGTTCTCTATCCTTAAATATGAATTAGACTAACTGATCAATAGATCAAATCAAGTCACAGTATAAGGTATACCTCAACTAGTCCTGAATCAATAGTGGTAAATAATTACACATGAAATGACGCTAATAAATACACAGATAAATACGATGAATGTTCACTGATATCTCATGAAGTGATACAGGTAAACATACTAGTATAATATATCAAATAGTTACATGAAATAATACAAATAAAATACAGATATCAAACGACAATGGTAATTAAGAAAATAGCACAAGAGCAAACACTCACATGAAATGACGCGGTTTTGGATCCGAATCGCCATCTGGTCTTCACTGTATGAACCGGTACGAATTCCTGAATTATCTCATGGGTCGGTCTTCAAATCGCTTACGTATCAGGTTCATAACAAACACAAATTCGAATCTCCCGTTACTGAGCTTGGGTCACACGAACAACTATGAAAACGCTGCAACACGTAACCAAACACTCATGGATACACGATACACATAAATACATGTTTAGACACATGCATACAGACACATACGTATACACCCTAATACCTACTAGTATAAACAAACATATACACTATATATATGAGAAAAATGTATATTAGCCGACGGCTGAGAGACCCTCTCAGCCTGCGGTGACTTGGCACATTATTAGCCACACTAGAAAGGACGCCCCACCTACTGAAACAGTTAAAATTACTAAATGCCCCTGCGGTAAAAGATAGTGGATCTGTATAGTTTATTATTTTTTTATATTTCTGACGTTAGTCAATATTGTCACAATTATCTTTTATAACTGTGGCCAAACTGCGACCAACTTCATCAAATCACGAAACTAATTTGAATGCTTCTTTATTAATTTTTTTGTTTACGCAGATATTATATATTTTAGGAATGCGCCTAAGCTTGTACTTGTCAATAAAATAATTTCTCAACAGTTTTAAATTTTTTTACGCAGATATTATATATTTTAGAAATGCGCTTAAGGTCGTAGTGGTCAATAAATTAATTTCTCAATAGTTTTAAAAGCATCCTTTATTGCAGTCTACAATTATTTAATTTGTAGATTTTTTATGATATGATCTGTAAGAATTTTACTGATTTTGAATATAGTCGCAGTTTACTTTTTTCGCATGTAATGTATAAATTATTATTATTATTTTACATATTGAATGCGGATAAGGACTGCGACTATGATCGCAGTGCTTAACGAGAGCATGTCGTGGACGTTTTTTTTGCTAGGTTAAATGTAATAACGGTGACTAAGAACTGATACTATAATCGCAGTTTACGTATTATTTTATATATTTGTTCTTCACTGTGACTGTTGTCTCTGCCGCCTATAAACTATTAATTTTTTTTTTACATATTGCATGCGATCAAGGACTGCGACTATGGTTGTAGTACTCACGATAGCATTTTTGTGGATGAATTTTGTACTAGGTTAAATGTAATAACGGTGACTAAGGACTGATACTATAGTCGCAGTTTACGTATGATTTTATATATTTTCTCTTCACTGTAACTGTTGTCTCAGCCGTCTATAAACTATGAATTTTTTTTACTTATTGCATGCAAAGTAGGACTGCGACAATGGTCGCAGTGTTTAACGACAGCAGTCGCAGTTTTTCTAATTTGTGATATGCAGTGAAATATACTGATTTGAGAGGATTGCGATCATGTTCGCAGTATTATCTGTTTATATAGTTTAATATTGGACTGCGACCATGGTAGCTGTTTTTAACTTTATTGAATGAAAACGATCAAACTGTTTATGACTGGACAGCGACCGTGGTCGCAGTTTCATATGTAATTATTATATGAGTACTATGACCATTATCGCAGATAAGCTGCAGAAATAATAACTATACGGTATACTTTATATGTATTTAAAAATATGAAAGATTATTTTACAGATAGAAGTAAATTTTATTTATAACATAATATGGTCAGATATAGACCTTACAAAAAAGAACATTAAAAGCTCTTAAAAGAAGACAAAATAACGTTGAATATCAGAAGATCAGAAAATTCTAATCCTCGTCGTCATCACCATCATAAGCAGATAAGTCGTCTTCATTCTCCACGTCTTCTTGTTCATCACTTATTTCCTCATCATCTTCCTCTTTTTGAGGGTTTTTTGGTTCATCGATAAACTCCCAGAATAGATCGTCTCTATCAAGCTCTTCGTCCGATCCGTGTCGAGAAGAACCTGTTAAAGATATACTTAAAGCAAGCAAGCCTCGAGCATCATAGGACATGCTTTCATCAAGCATGTCTCTGTCAAGTGGCAGAGGAATAATTTCCTCCCCACTAAGCCCCATGAAAACTTCATCATCCTCATAAAGAGGAGGATCAGATAAAATATTATTTGATATAGTGAGATAGTCAAAAGGAGTGAAGTCCAGACTTGTATAAGATTCACTAGAATACCCTGAAGAAAGAGGACCGGTGGGTGAATGATTGAAGTTGAAATCTGAGTGTTCAGAGGAAGAAGATGGGGAAGACATGATTCAAGAATGAATTGTTTTCTGAAAGTTTTTGAAATCAAATTGAAAAGGAAGAACAAAATTATAGTTTTTAGATATGAGATAATATATTAGTTACAAGCACTATAAAAAGGTCAATAATGTGAAAGAACATGAATAGTAATAATAATTGTTATAAGTGACGGTTGAGTATTGGAAGAAATGGTAAAAAAATTAAATATTTAATTGAAAAGTTATGGCGGGAGAATCTGAAGAGTTTCTTTTTTCCAGAGGTTTACTACGTGAAGTACAAATTAACTTTTTATATAATGTTTTTCCTATATTTTTAGATTACGTATGGTGCACATCTTTCCTTTATCGAGATTAATATTAGTGCATCTCTTTTTTCGAGACTGTTGTTGTATCACAATAGATAGAATATTAATTACTTCATTTAATTCAGAATAATTAATATAGTATTTTATAAGATGTGATATACGCGGACTGATCTCAAGGTTGCATGGCTAATCTACTTTGTAAAATTATCAAAAATCTATTACATAAGGCATGCGAAAAGAGATAGCGACTATGGTCGCAGTGTTGAACGAGGTCACAGTGCTGAACGATAGCATGTTTCGTCTGTTATTTTTATGCGAATAAGGAATGCGATTAGGGTCGCAGACGTGATATAAAATTGAAGGTTAGATTATATTAAGTCTGCGACCATGGTCGCAGTAATAGAAAGTTTTGTTATACTATGACTGTGACTAATGTCGCAGTCGTCATATAAAATTGAAAGTTATATTATATTATGTCTGCGATCATGGTCGCAATGTTCGAAAGTTTTATTATACTATGACTGGACTATGATCGTAGACTTTGTAAAACGGTCAGAATTCTTTTACATAAGGCATGTGAAAAAAGACAACATTTGTCGTCGGAGTGCTGAAGGATATCATGTTTCGTCTGTTATGAATTTTTTGTGGATAAGGAATGCGAAATAATTAACCATTGTATTTCATTATTTTTTTACACTGTACATTTGTAATAGAAAAATCAATATACAGTTGTCCCACATTAAATTTCATTTTTCTATTCATTTCAGTTTTTTATTTAACCTATATGAGTTGAAAATAACACGAAATAAAATAATAAAAATTAAATAAAAAATAACAGTTTTTTTATGTTTCGAACATGTTTTTTACTTTTCAATGCTGTTTTTTATTTCACATTATCTTGATCCAAATTTTTTATATTTTCGATGTAGTAGAATTAGGAATTTTATAACTGTAGATATATTCAACTGAAAATTCTCTGTAAATTACAAATCTTTTAGGTAAATTTTAGTTGTGGATGAGTTTATGTTAGTTTAGAAGTAAAAAAAGGGGTATTTTCGTCAATTTGATTCACGATTCTTTAGGCGGGATTTTTTTGATTTTTTTGGCGCCTACACTCTGCGACCGATATGTGGCATATATTCAGCCACATCACTGCCGGCTGAGAAACTCTCTCAGTCATCGGCTGAGATATAGTAACCCCTATATGTGTGTGTGTGTGTGTGTGTGTGTATGTATATATATATGTGTGTGTGTGTGTGTGTGTGTGTGTGTATATATGTGTGTGTGTGTGTGTGTGTGTGTGTGTGTGTGTGTATTTATATATGTGTGTATATGTGTGTGTGTGTGTGTGTATGTATATGTGTGTGTGTGTGTGTAAGTATATATATATGTATATGTATATGTATATGTATACATATATGTATGTATGTATGTATGTATATATATATATACATACATACATACATACATAGATATGTATATACATATATGTGTGTGCGCACACACACACACATATACACACACACATGCATATATACACACACACACACTCTCTTGCATGCATATATCCAAGCACGCACATGATAGCACCCACACTAATTCATGCATATGCTAACACTTTTCATTAACACCCACACACACATAAACACCCATACACACCCATGCATGCATGCATGCAATTTATAAACACACACTTAGGCATGCACATTATAAACACACTCATCTATTAACCACACACCCACATTAATTATTTACACACATGCATTAATTTAAACAAACACTCATGCATAATACACACAGAGAAATAGAGAAGGAGGGACTCACGGCCATGGAGTTGTGCGCGACGACGACATGCCTCGCAGACGATGACAGAGGCTTACCGGAGAGGATCGGGCTACTGTGGATTGACTCGCGAAGCTCGTCGGAGGTTGCAATGACCATGGACGGAGGCCATGGAGCGCGGCGGAGAGAAGAGGGGCTCTCGGTCCCAGCCAGGATGGCCCATGGGGGTGTTGCGGAGCTGCCAAGGGGAGGGGTCTCGGCATGAGGGGGGCTCGCGCGAGGGGGGTATGGAGGGACTCAGATGGAAGGCCTGAGTGAGGGGAAGGCGCACAAGGAAACACAGGTGGGAGAGGAGGCTCTGCCAGAAGTGAACAGCCAAGGAGGGGCTCAGGCTTGGTGGCACGCTGCGCGGCTCACGCTGGGCAACAACAACCATTACAGAAGAGACACGGCTTGGGGATGGTGCAACCACGGTGGTGGCTCGGCCAAAAGGACATGGGGTGATGCGGTGTTGTTGAGGTGGTTGTTGTCGGCCAGTGAGGTTGTCGTAGGAGGGTGCTCAACAACCATGGGGGTGGCTCGGCTAAGGAGAAGCTATCCAAGGGGGCAACAAGGGAGGAAGGCGGAGGAGATGGGGATGCCGTAGGTGATGCCGCGTGCTTCAAGGAGGTCGTTGATTTGCCGTGACTCGCCGGCGGAGGAGACGGAGATCGGCGATGATGAGAAGGGGCTGTTGGTGGAGGGGTATGGTAGCTTGGCATGGAATGAGGCACGCCTGGATCTTGGCAAGGTGGAGTTTGCTGGAAAGCAAGGGGATCCGGGTGTGGGCTCGACACTAGGGGTGCTCGGGTGGCAAGTGGGGAAGATGAAGGAGATATGTGTATGGTTTAGTTTAGATAGGATAAGGTAGGTTAGGATTTGAATTAGGATTTGTTATTATGTGGGTTTAGATAAGATTTGAGTGGATTGGTAGGTTGTGGGTCTCGGGTCGTGGGTAAAATGGATTATGGGCTATGGGGTTTCGGGTTTGGATTATGATCAAAGAAGTGAAAATGGAAACGGGTATGGGTAAGGATCTAGGAATGAAAAAATACTGCCATCATTAATAATAAATAACAACAACATTAATGTTAATTATCAATAACAATAATCATAACAATAATACATAACAACAATAATAATATTTAACTCAAAATACATGTACATAAATTAAAAATATTATTATTCATTATTAAATCTTGTATTTTAAAAATAAAGTTACACCCTTGCTGAAGTGGGCGATGGCGGAGAGCAACAACGCCATCCTCGACCTCGCAAGCAAGGAGTAGATGTCGCTGTTATTTTCGGCCGGGATTTTCTCTCTTTTCCCTCATTTTTTATGGGACCCAGTAATGATGAAACTCAGGGGCTGCCGTTTGCGGTGTGCTGATGGTGACGGGAACAGGATGGCGTGATGGGCTCGGCAAAAATATTGCGCTGGTGTGGTGGGTCCCACCGGCCAGCCAGTCTGGACTGGGATGGACCATCAGCTCAGATAGTAGAATATTACGATGATGGTGCACAACCCATGGGCCCAGCCGCCCACCGAGTCACGAAATAACCCAGCATAGGTGCTATTATTATGTATAGTGTATAAAGTTAAAATCATTGTATCATCAAGAAAATGGTTAGAGCAACCGCTCTTCTCGTAGTTATCGGTTCAAGCATGTGTGCTAGCGAACATTTTTCTCTCCCGATGCGGCCCGGGTTTACTCCCCGGCTATCGCCGTTGAATTCCGTCGGCGGTTGAGTTAATAAGAAAGCAAAAAAAAAAAAAAAATGGTTGATTCCTTTCTCATTTTTATCAATAATGGTTTTAATTTTTTCTTAATAGCAGTCTATTTCTCACCGAGTCAAGCCTTAATGCCTTGTGCATGCAGTACCACACGAGTACATAAAATACTTCGAATATGGTTTTAGGGAGAGCTCTGTAATCTGACAAGTTTCTCTATTCCAAGTTGTTGTGAGAACTCAAATGGATAATTAGAATGAGGTGAATTTTTTTCTTCTCTTTTTCTTGACATAGAAACAACTTCTCCGAGTTATATCTCTCTCTTTTTTTTTCCTTTTTAGCTAAACATGGTGACCATATTATATATGCCTTTTCATGGCTAAAAAATAAAAAATAAAATCCTCCGTTTGTTTGTTGCAATAATTGATTAGATAGGAGTTATCAATTGCATTTGGGACAATGAAACCACATGCCCTTCGTGTTCCTAATAAGCTAAGAATAGACTTGGTGTCTTCTTATTTCAGGTTGAAAGAAAATAATTTAGTAGAAGAAAGAAAGAAAGAAAGAAAGAAATCTTCTCTTTATTCTATTCTACATCGAGTTATTCAGAATTCAAAGGCCAACATACACACAATTGTTATTTGTGATCCAATAACACGAATAATGTTGACCAAAATGCTATAATCAATCAAGAAACATTTTGTAGAATGTAAGTCGACCAATAGTCTGATTATCACTCCAACATATATCAAGATAGATCAATGTATTCATCCCAAAGGACCATGCTTTCATGATGAGGAATCAAAAATTAAGAAGCCCAGGGGCATGAAAGACTCTTTGATGGCCCCGTTTGAAGAATCATTCGTTATTTTGCAATTCTGAAAAAACAAAGCAATATGCTAAATTTCAAATTCACAATCATGAGAGAAGAATAAAAGGAGAAAGCAAAATGCCTTACTGTGCATTTGGTGGCTTAATCATTGAAAAGGAAAACAAAATGCACACACATAGATCTCTACAAGGATTTTCCCATAAATTCTATCCGGAATTGGTGGGGGTTGGCGATAAGCATTATCACGACGGTCGTCGTGAATTATTAAAACTGACTAAAGGGAGATTTTCTCCTTTGACTCATCAAAACCGATCAACGGGAGGTTTACTCGCGTGACTCCTACAAAAATTGTCCGTCCGTCTTCATCGGAGAGAGCACACAAAACCCTCCCCTCGCCATTGCCCTCTCATCCGCTCAACGCCCTCCCTTCCTTCTTCTTCTCCCCTCATCCTTCTTCTTTCTCCTTTTCTTCCTCCTCCTCCTCCTCCTCCTCCTCCACTAGTAAATTCTTAGTCCCCTCCTGCGCTGCCGCCTGCCTCCACTGAGGTTAGTTCCATCACCTCAGTGGTAGAAACTTTGTCCGTCGGTCTGTCTTCTGTCAGAGTGAGTCGCCTTCTCCCCTCTCCCTCATTCTTCCACCTCTATCCCTTCCCCCTTCTTCCTCCTCTTCCTGTTTCAGCAAAGCTAAAGCCCTCCTCTCCCTTTTTCTTCCTTCTCCTTCCTTTCTTTTTCGCCACTCTGTTAGTCAATTTTCACCATTGACACAGAGATGTACTAGTTTATTTACTAGTATATCTTGTTGTTAAGATTTTACCTTATTTTTCAGAGGAGATGATGGTCCAAGAAAGTCCAACTAAGTTGGAAAAGAAGATGATTGCTTGAAGAGAAGAAAAGAAGTAGATCAAATAAAGTCAATCGACTTATATTCGACTAACAAGACTACTAGTCAACTAATAAGAAGTATTAATCGACTAGGGCAGATACAGAAACATGATACAGAGAGAAAACAGTCTACAGTAGTCGACTAATAAATCTATTAGTTGACTAATTAGAGGAACTAGTCACTAACCACCAAAACTAGTTGACTAAACAGGACGTTTTCTGAAGTAGAATCAGTTTCCTTTGCAATCGCCGATTTTCTTTTTTAGTGGAGTACGAATATGATTCCATTTTTATTCAATGAAGAATTTGTTCTTAAAGATTAAATGGCCTAGACTTCTTCTAGATCAAGAAGATCAACTCCTAATAGGATTGGTCAAGATTCTTTAAGCATCCAATGGTTAAGATTATCTCATATTTCAAATAGGAGTTGTTTACAAAATCGTATAAATAAAAGTTGTAACCCAGCATTGATTTCAAGCTGATTTAAATCTAATCTCAAGGAGAAACAGGAGGAGAACACCAAGAAGATCAGAAGGAAGCCAAGAAAGAGAAGAGTAAGGTGAAGGTGCATAGAGATAAAGTAATACTTTTATAATCTAGGTCTACATTAACGAGGAATGTGATTACTCTTGTTGCATCAAGAGAAAAATTAAATATCTTTGTATCAAGTTATTAATATAGCTCTTTCAAGTTCTCTCCCCGTGGACGTAGGCCAAGTTTGGGCGAACCATATTAAATCTTTGTGTTCTTTCTTACTGCTCTTTTGTCTAGGTATTACTAATTTGCTTTACAATAGTTTTTCTTTTGCAAGTACTAATCATATTGTCAAGTTCCGCAAACGTCGATCTTGCGATTAACAATTGGTATTAGAGCGCCGATTTATTACAATAATTATAACAATTAGTATCAGAGCACCGATTTGTCACAACACTTGACAGTAAGAAACTGTGCACAACAGCGAGAAAGGCGGCGATTACAATTAGAGAGAAAGAGGAGGGGGCAACTAGAGAGAGGAGCAGCTGAAGGGAGAGGAGGAGGAGGCAACGGCTTGGGGAAGAAAAAGAGCTCTCTCTTTATATCTCTTGTGCGGACGAAAACGGATAGACGAACGGAGAGACAAAAATTATCAAAGAGTCAAAAAAAAAAAAAAATTCACCCCTCACCCTAAACATAACAAAAAACTTTTAGGGTCACATAAAACCATTAATATTTGTCTCATTTCACTGATCACGAAAAGTACGAGTACTTTTTAAGAGACAAAGCAAAGAGAGAGAGTAAAGAAAGACAAGACAGGGTATGTTTGTCTAAAGAAAGACAGGATATGTTTGTCCTCTCTCTCTCTCTCTCTCTCTCGCTCTCTCTCATTTTTGCCTCTTCTAATCTCTAGTTTACAATCCCTATTTTCTTTTGATAGAGACCCTCCGCTCTCCCTTCTACCCATTTGGAGCATTTTTAGCATATCCTTTGTTCAATCGTAGAAAGCTATTTCTTTGTTTTTGTCAGAGGTGAAAGGTGAGAACTTGTGGGATTTTCCTGTGGATTTTGGTATTTTAGATCGTTATTTTTTCTGGGTTTTTCTTGTTTCGATCTTTGATTCAGTATCTTGGGGAAAAAGTGAGAACTTTGATGATGGCTCTGTTTTTAGTCCTTAATTTTTGTGTGAACAAGTTGGGATCTTTTAGGGAAGATTTGTTTGGTTGTGGATTCTGCTGTAGAATTTGGTTTTCAATTGTATGTTTTTTCAGTCATTTTCTGTTTTGGTTTCAATAGATCAATTACTATGCACTTGCTGTTTGTATAATTTGATGTTCAGAGAACTGGATTCTTCATTTATGATCATGATCAGTCTCAAATTTGATAATGGATATGTTGTTTATTATTCAATTTTATTTAGGATGTGTTACTGTTACCAGTGTTTCTAGTTTTAAATTTCCTGTTGAATTGCACATTTACCTGTAATTATTTATATATTTCTCGATGTCCTGCTTATCTGAATCTACAGAATCTACTGTATTTGTTTCCTTTATCACAATTCATTAAGAAATCAGCCTAATTTTGATGCTATATGTGATTTTCTTTCAAATTATTATTTCAGTTGTTGTAATTATAATCAGTTGAACAACCTTCTCTATTAGTGCGTAGAATATTTTATTTCTTATATTTGCTTGTGTATAACACAATGCTGTACAATTTCCAACTGATACTGACGTCTCTTTTCAATTCAATATCTATACCATAGTTTCTTTCATGTTATACTCAAATTGCTGCTTCTATTTCTGCTCATCCCAAGGCAGGCAATAGAAAATTAATCTCAGTTAGATTAATGCAACGATTGGTCGTTATATAATTAAAGAACAAATAAAGAATACATTGGTGATACAAACCTTAAATTATCGATAAATGGGTTCGGGAGGTCCTTCTGGTGTAACAGTTCATGTGACTGGGTTTAAGAAATTTCATGGAGTCTCAGAAAACCCAACAGAAACCATCATCAATAATCTGAGAGAATATATGCAGAAGAAAGGATTACCGAAAGACCTTGATCCTGGTAGTTGTACTGTACTTGAGACTGCTGGGCGAGGGCACTTGCCTAGCTTTACAAAATATTGGAGTCTGCTGTGGCTGGTCAGGACAATGAATCTTCAAACACCTGGACAAGTTCTCTGGGTCAGTTGCTAACCTGTTCCTTGCCTACATTATCCATCTAGAATTATGCTTATAGTATTTTTATTTTTTTTTTTTATAGGTAGATTTGAGTTGATACTGAGAATTTGTAATGCATGTTTTGCTTATTACAACCTTTAGTTTTATTATCCCCAGTACGGTTAAGGATGTACTGACTTATAAGATATGTATCCTAAAATTCTGATATGTACCACACATCATTTAGCTAGCAAAGGTAATATGTTATAATGATGTGTTATGAAAGCATGAAGTGAGAGACTTGGAGACACAGCATCTGTGGAAATTGCTAGATGATCTTTGTGTTGTAGCTCAAAGGGTTTCTTTTTTACTTTTTTTAATTATATTCTGCTTTTAATGCATTTGGAAATCACAAACTATATGTTAGATTGTTCTTAGCACTATTGCTTCAAAACTTTTATCCGGATAATATTTCTTCGGAACTTTTTACTGGAACATGGGGTGCGTGGTTGGGTGGGTTGGGATTCAGCCTTACTGTTTTTTCCAAAAAAGAATGAGGTTGGGAGCTATTATTAAAGTTTTGATAAAGGGATTTCTTTTTTCTTATTTTAATTGACATGTTTGAAATAAAAGTAAGATTGCAATACTTTTATCTGGAAAGGAAATCAGCTCCTGTTTGCACTTAAGTTGTAAGTCAAAGCACCTAACACACTCTTTGAAGAAAGCCCTGGAAAAATAAAAGAAGCTTTGTTCCTTTGTCATTTGGCATTGATCATCTATATGGTTTGTGACCTGGGGACCATCTTACTTTGTATGCGTACATAGACATTTGAAGTTTGAAGCTATGTTTGTTGTGAGGGTCAGAGTAGTTGATCTTTGTAAATTTGTTTACGTATTGGATTGGTCCATATCTATAACCACGAATATCGGTTTAATTATAGAAGAAAGTACTGCATCAAGGTGCATAAAGAAGTCATATGTTATTGGGACACAATTTGGCTCATGCAAATTGCAGCAATTGTCCAAAGTTTCCTAGGCTAGAATGTTGAGAAATTGAGAAGTATTATTGTATTGATAGGAAATTATGTTGATCCCAAAGTGTAAGCTTGAACCCAAGCCAGATTCTTAATTATATTTCCCAAATTGTTCTGATACCTTCAAGATTCTCCTTCGACACGGTTATTAATGGGACATCCAGCCACGACCTCAATGCATGCATCATCGTTGGAGAAGACGAGTTGCTTCGATTTTATTCGAGTAGTTCAAATAGTCTATATATTTTATTTTATTGTATTTTATTTTTTAGTTTCTTTGTATTAGTTTTAGTACCACAACGCATCTATTCTGAGAGTTAGATTTTGTAAAGCCTATAAAAGGCCTCACGTACTAATTATGAATGAATGAATAAATATAAAAAAATTCAGTTGAATCTCTTTATGATCCAAGTTCTTGTGATCTTGAGGCTGGTGAAGTCCGGTCTTGTGCAAGAGGTGTGAAGCTCAAAATCTTATCAGATTCTTGTTTATCTTTCATATTTTTTTATTTATTTTTTTAAACCTTAGTTTCCTCTTCTATTTGGATTGAAGGTGATTGCGATCCTCATATTTTATATCATTTTGGTAATAGAGCCTTAGGTTTCCAATCTTCATTTTTTCATATCCCCTTCCCCCTCTCCCTCTTCTTCCTCAAAACCCTAGTTCTATTCTAAAAAAAAAATCTAAAAACCTAGATCTGATTTCACAGATAAAAAAATTTACTATTCATCTTCCCCAAAACCCTAACTCTAGTTCTTCAGTCGCCACCACTCCCTCTCTGCCTTCGCTGCCGATCGCAGACAACATTGCCGACCCTTCCTCACTTAAAGTATCCTTCAATCTCCACGAGTAGCTGAGGAAGCACCGCGCCGCATCTCATTCCCCTTCCTCTGCCAACGCCGACCACCACCTCCAAATACGTCACACCCTTTCAGTCATTGCTGCCTACATCAGATCGTCGGCCTTCTGATCATCGACACGTCATCATCAACCCACCATCAGATCCAATTGCCCCTCTAACATCAGATCCAAGCTCGCCACCTTATGACACCATCTTCGCCGCCATCTTCATTTTCGCCATTGCCCCTGCGCGCGCTTCGACAAGTCGAAGTCGAGCGTGATCCGATAGCTCATGCCACGTTGTCGACATCACCAGCCCAGATCCACAACAACGTCGTTATCACTGACTCCTTTCGAGCCTATATCGATCACCGGAATTGTCGCGGTGGTCTGGTACTGTTGGCGACGCAAGGAAGAAGATGCGATGAAGACGACGAGGTGAGTGTTGACGAGGTTGCTGGCGCCGGCGTCGACGATTGGTCGGGTCGTCGGTGAGATCTGAGGCGAGGGAGAGGTGGCGAAGACAAAGTCATCGGAGGGCGCTGGCGAAGTCAAAGATGAAGACGAGATGGGGAAGTGGAAACGTCAGCAAAGAGATTGGTGGCGGCTTCGGCACAACGTCGTGGAGGCACAGACAAGGCGACTGAAGGTTGGCGCACTGTTGGAGAGGGAGGTGGCAATGGGAAAGTCGCGGCGGGTTGGAACATGGTTAGTGTTTTGAGAGGGTGAAGAAGGAAGAAGGATGAACAATAAGGTTTTGTAATTTTGGCTAAATTTTGGGGAACAATTTTTTTTAAGCTAGGGTTGGGAGATACGAGCTAGGATTTGGGGAAAGAGAGAGCTAGGGTTTTGGGATTTTTTTGGAAGGAGAGGGAGAGGAGAAATTTGAAAGGAATTGAAGACCAAAAACTCTGATACCAAAATTGATGTTATATTGGGTGGCTCACAATCACATTCAATTCAATAGAAAAAGAAACTAGGGTTTTAGAAAAGAAATAGAAAGTAAAAATTAGAGTTTGAGAAGAAAAAAAAAAGAACTGGATAAATTTGGGTTTCACATCCCTTGCACAAAATTGGGCTTCCGCCCCTTACTCCACTCTCAAGATCACAATCTCAAGAATTTTATGTAGAAAGTTTAATTTCAATCATTCAATACAAATAAGAGAAGTCTTGGGGCCTATTTATAAGCTTTACAAAAGTCTAGTATCAAGATATAACCGATGCAATACTAAAACTAATAAAAAAAAACTAAGAAAATTAAAAATACAATAAAAAATTACATAAAGACTATTTGAACTACTCGAATAAATTCGAAACAACTCGTCTTCTCCATTGATGATATATGCGCTGATGATATATGTCCCCATCAGGACGTCACTGCCATCATGACCATCTGTGCATTTTTCAAATATCTAGTCAGTTTATGTATCTTAACACCTTATACATAATGCTTGCCTGGCCAGCTGCTATGTTTACATGGATGATGCTGTTTGAATTTTATTGCTTCATCAATTTTATCTTATAAACCTTTTCTTGTTTCATATTGATCTGTTGTTTGCCAGCTCCACTTTGGAGTAAATAGCGGTGCAACAAGGTTTGCTCTTGAGACTCAAGCAGTTAATGAAGCTTCTTTCCGTTGCCCAGATGAGCTAGGATGGAAACCTCAGGTAAGTTATAACTTCCACTAGTTTGATCATTCAGTGTGCTATTGTTCCATGCTCTTTTATAGACCATTTTCTTGCATGTCTTGCAGCGAGTCCCCATCATTCCTGCTGATGGAAGCATTGCACGGACGCAGAGGGGGGTATTGTAGCTATTGATGGTCTTCACTACTTGTGTCTGCATAATTATGTGTCAATTTGGTTTCTACTTGAGTGTGCAAGTTATATATTTGTTATTGATTTATTAAGATGTGTCTTAAATAGCTTCAACATATATATCTCATGAAGGTCGATAGACTTGCATTTAGTCCATTGCATTAGAGATGTAATTATGAGTCAATAATGAAAGCCTCTACCGGAGGATGGCGCTAATGATTCTAGTATAGTATGTGTTTATAGTTGATATTATGATAGTTTATATATATCTATATATATTTTGAGTAACTTTTGGTTCAGAAAGGATAAAGTATACCAATTGGGCAATCAATAAAGGATTTATAAATGAAAATTTAGCTTGCATGGGCTTCTTTTTTTCTTTTTGCTTTTTCAATAAACGGCTGTGGTGGCTGTTGTATGGTATCAGCTGAAGGAAGATACTTAACACAGATTTTATATTATAAGTAAAGTAAGTGACGTTGAAAGCCCATGTTCTTAAAGGTTTATTTATAGCACTGAATGAATTGCTAAGGTAATGTGTGTATGTGTACACACACTAGGAAAATGCACACGCGGCGAGGGCTATCTCCCTATCTTAATCTGCCCAAGTTAGAGGGCTTCCTGTTGTTAACACCAATCGTTATCATGGTCGATTGAGTACATCACTTCTCATAATATCTCATTTTAGGTTAAATTTTCTGCTGATCATTTGTCAATAATCGTTCACAAAAATGCTGCATCTCCATCAGGGAGTCTTCGAGACCACCTTTTTTGAGTAACACTTTGGCCTTTAAAGAAATACACAGATTACACCACCTCCAAGATGTGATACCCCTCTACTTCCAATCAAATGACCATAGAAATATAGTGCCATGCAAAACCAGAAAATTCTCCACAATCTAAAACCTTTACACTCTGCAGCTACTCTCTGATTGTACATCAACAGCCATCTTTTTTCCTCTTTCAACTGACCATCTGACATCTATTACCCTCTTTTTATTAGCATTTGTTAAGAACTTGGTTTTTACTTGAAAATCCACTTCTATCTTTTCTTCTTGCTCCTTGAAAATCCACTTCTACTTGAAAACCTAATGCCCCACATTTTTTCTCTGCGACAGTAGTCCAGCCTACCCCCTTCTGGTACCAGATCATATCCACGGATGGAAGTTCATGATCACAAGAAACATTAAGTATTTATCACTTTATCTTATCTACCAGGGTAGGTGTTTAGCTCCTAATATTTTATACTTGCTGAACTTGTTCTACTGAAAGCATGCACTCACATTCTACTAAGTTATCTCCTTTAAATTCATTCCCATTCCCCTTCTTCCCCTGACACTAGATGGAATCAAGCTCTGAAAACTACACAGTTGAAACCTTGGAGATGATAAGAGCAAGTTAGCTAGTATTTGTTTCCATATAGCCTCGACCTATGACGAATTCACACCTCCCACCCAATCACCAAAACAACACACAGACGCAGTCACCCTATCACCTTGCTGATAAATAAGTAACTGAAGAAATGATAAGTTAAATAAAAAAAGAAAAATGAAAACAGCAGAATGAAACACTGATACAACATAAAGGAACTTTTATCAACATTCAGATGTCAAGTCTCTCCACCATTGTGACCAAATCATTCCCTCAAGATACTCTCCACCATCGCTTTACATCATGTTGATAATTATTCTATCATGGGGCTGTTTGTTTGGACGTAAAAGCCGTAAAAGGCCGTAAGTCGTAAATGACTTACAACCCAATTACAACTACGGCGTTTGTTTGGACCGTAATTCGTAAAAGACTTACACAACTCAACTACCATTCACTTGCAACTCACTTACCACTCACAGCCCACTTACAGTTAATTTTGTGGTCATGCAAATTTGTATTATTTTTTTTAATATTTAGCATTTTTAGTATTCATTTGCAATATTAAAAAATTTTAAATGACCAAATAGTTAATTTTGTGGTCAACTTTTTCACTTACGACTTACACATTACGACAACTAAATACCGTAAAATACAATACACTTTCCCACTTACAACTTTATGTTACCAACCAAATACTATAAAACTTACATGCATGTAACTCATTTACAACTGTAAAAGAATTTACCAATTACGACTTACGAATTACGGCCAGTTACGACAACCAACAGACCCATGTGTAAGTCTTCTAGCTTGATAGTGGGAAGGAGGGATTGTGGTCCAATGGGCATTCACTGAGGGCTACTAGGTGATATGCCATGTGAAAGTTGGTATCTAATGTTTGTTTCCTGGTGAGTAGCAGACATTGTTGGACTTTCCATTGTGCTACAAGGGATTCGAGTGCCTTCATAATCGGAAGGCCTGCAGGACATGATGTTTCACTTCACTGCTATTAAGAACTT
Source organism: Agave tequilana (assembly GCA_038442645.1). Taxonomy (NCBI): domain Eukaryota; kingdom Viridiplantae; phylum Streptophyta; class Magnoliopsida; order Asparagales; family Asparagaceae; genus Agave; species Agave tequilana. The sequence continues at coordinate 57,925 of JAVJIF010020634.1, forward strand.
GCAGATTCATTACATTGTTGGACTTTCCATCATGCTACAAGGGATTCGAGTGTCTTCATAATCGTAAGACCTGCTATTAAGAACTTGCAGATTCATTTTTATCCATCAGGAATGTGAGGGATCTGGTTATTCTTGTTGATTTATCCAGCTCATTCTGCTCAACTCTCATTTATGCTTTGTTTCTGTTTCTGGACATTGCATGATCCTTATTCTTTCTATCAGTTTCATGAGCACAGCAAGAAGAAACATTGTATGGAAATTTATCTACCATGATGAAAATAGCATGATTTCTTCATCTCTTTATAGTTTTGTTTAAAGAACTACTTTTCTTATAATATTTTTTTCCTTATAAATTTCTTTTATAAATTAGAATAAGTAAATCAATATCTATCATTACTCTGCGTGTGTGTTTGGGGCTTCTTTTTTTTTTTTTTTTTTTTTTTTTTTTTTTTTT
>JAVJIF010020635.1:0-75283 GCA_038442645.1 Agave tequilana
AAAAGGCCTCTATGTGGCTCCGTCCTTGGGTACATATTTTGCAGTTTGGACTGTCGCATGGGAGATTCATGATACACATCATTAAGGGAAATAAAATATGCAAAATGTAGATGGAGTTATTGAATCAAAACACATTGGTCACCTTTTGTCCCCAGTCCCTGTTTACACATCATGAAGTCTTATTCACCACCATCAGGTCACACCCAACCAGCCATCACTCATCTCTTACTAGAAACCAAAGGGCCTCCACGGAGCACTACCAGGGTCCAGCTCAGGTCAATGCAACATTAAGATCAGGGTGGATCTTAAACTGCACCACCCATGCCAAGATAGTAATCCAGAAGCCAGCCAGAAAGAGCTGCCAATGGCTAATAATATTGAGATAGGTAGGACTATGATTTTCTCAGAGGCCTGAGCAAAGTCTATGGAAAAACTCCACCCTTTGCTGTTGAACAAACTAAAATTACTTTGATTGATGCATGCATCCTGAGCAACAGGACATTTGTTCTCAAAAAAAACATTCCAACAAATAGTTCCAGGTACAATCTTCATATCTTGGAATATTGGAGCTTTAACGAGTACACACTATATGGCGTAAATACTTCTATCATCAAGACATGTCCGTGTTGCACGTATTGGAGACCTTTGGATATGTTAGTTACTTTTCAAATGTAATCGTAAATTTTACAGTATATTTCTAATTTTTGACATTTTTTGGGACACGGACATGGCCAATGGGCTAATAATATTGAGATCGGTAGGACTATGATTTTCTTGGAGGCCTGAGCAAAGTCTGGAAAACCTCCATCCTTTGCTGTTGAACAAACTAAAATTTCTTGATTGATGCATGCATCCTGTGGACATTTGTTCTCAAAAAAACATTCCAACAAATAGTTCCAGTACTATCTTCACATCTTGGAATATTGGAGCTTTAACGAGTACACACTATATAGTGTAAATACTTCTATCATCAAGCCATGTCCGTGTCGCACGTATTGGAGACCCTTGGATATGTTGATTACTTTCCAAACGTAATCCTAAAATTTACAGTGTATTTCTAATTTTGACATTTTTTTTTGGACACTTTTCAAACTCTTCTAGACACATTTTTTATGTTTCTTAAACACATATTTCATACTACTAGCACATTCAATATGTATTTAGTATTTACTATCCTTCATATGTTAAAAACCATATTTTATGAGAGCATCATGAAAATAGTAACTTGTATACAACAATGAAAAATTTAGGATGTCTTTCAATATTTTAGAAGTGTTATACATTACATTAGTTTGTGGAAAGATGAAGAGTGCAGTCCTATTTTGAATTAAAGTCATAAAAATGTGTGTAAATATTACATCTTATCCTATTATTTTATATTTCAAAAAGTCTGCATGCAGCATATGCATGAGTGCACTTGTTCCTCCCACCCAATACGCTCATCTACACACGCATTTCGGGGTTATATTTATGCATCTATCTTTCTCCTTGTAAATATATATATTCATATAAATATCCTCTCTTGTTGCTGCACAGCCAAGTTTGTGCTTGTTTGTTTGTATCCATGCTTCTTAGAGTACACATCATATTTGATCTGGACTACCGAAAGAAGAGGTAAAAGGGGAAAGAAACTTGTTTTTTACAAGGTGTAAAACAACCAGTGATGTCTATATCAAGTCTCTCACACGGGAACCTTACAAGATCTGACAGGGGAAATGGTTATATTTCATAGATGTACATGCAAATCTTACATCGCCATTTATATAAGTAGTAATCAAATGATATTAGGTTAAAGCATCCAACAAAATAACCTTTTGATGTTTATTTGATACAATCTAGTTTTACTATTTTGTGTTCAAAATCTCCATATTGCAATGGAGTGTCTGAGTAGTGCTCTCAAATGTCCAAGTGTAGTTTCGGATACGTCAAAAGACCTAAAATTTGAAATGTCCTACACTGATTTGGACATCAGCTTTTGTAACAATAATTTATAGACATCATTTGACGCCCAGCAATAGCACATACTGTGGGACGTCTTTTTTATTTTCCTTTTTTTTCTGTGAGTTTGATTTTAGTCTCTTTATATTACTCAAAGTTGTTTTCTTAAAGCCAATTGCTGTGGCGCTGGCAACTGCCCTTGAATTTGATTGTTAACTACACGAATTCACTGCAGCAAAGGCAGCACTCCTTTTCCATTATCCTTGTGGTTCCAATATTGGCTACAGTAGTATCATTTTATCATCTTGTTTCTTTTAATTTGGTTAAATTGGCCGCACCCCCCCCCCCCCCCCCCCCAACCCAAAAAAAAAAAAAATATGCAACAGGTTGTGCTACCCTCAAATGTTCTCCTATACAGTTCCCCCCCTCTTATCTGACTTAATCGGATACTTATTTATAACATGCATAGAGTTCATATTTACTTCCTGTTCAGGTTTCTCTTGCACAAGCATGTTCCAATGCTTCTCAAGGCCTTCAAGAGAGAGCTGCAGGGGCTTTATGGGGGTTGTCCGTATCTGAAGCTAACAGGTACTCCCTCCTTTTCCTCCATTCCTCCTGGTTCCTCTTGCCATGTGATATGCGTTCATATGTTAAGGGCTTGTAACAACTATAGCAAGGTTTCGGTTTTGTTGTTGACTCTAAGAATGTTATATATAGTTTCTCAAACTATTTAAGCCCGATGGATATGACTTGAATTTATTATTGAAAGGTGAGAACGATATGTTCAGATGTGGGTGTTTCTGTTAATGGAAAAAGGGACTAATTGCATACTATGGTAGAACTCTCCACTCTTTCATGATCGAGTATTATTATGCTATAAAGTTTAATAAGGAGAAGGCCTCAGAAGAGGTTCAGTTGTGGAGAAGCTAATGTTGTTCTGCATATGGAATTTCCTCTGATGAGTTGGATCCAAAGTGCATCATTACCGTGGCCTTTGCACATCCTATAATGGCCTGATAACGCTGAAAGGGGAAAAACAGATGTGGGCATCAGCGAGAGAGAGAGGGAGTTTGAACCTGGCCTCCCCATACTTGATCTGACTATTACAGAGGAAAAGAAAGAAGTATGCCAACATTGAAATTAACACTCAAAAACTAATACTTCATCACAGAAGAATGTACTAGTCAACTCTTCTTCTTCTTCTTCTTCTTCTTCTTTTTCTGAATAAAGGGGACATAGTTCCTTCCCTCTGATTGATCTGTGAATATTCCCTTTGAGAATAAGGTGGACATAGCTCCTACTCGATCTGGTAGCCTTGAACTTCTTTTTTATTTTTATAGAAAATCCTAGCCTCGAGCCTGTGACCTGAAGTTCTTCTCTGTAGTCCTTCGCATCAAAGTAGGTCATCTAAGTGAATAATAGAAGGGTTACAATTGTAATATGTATTCCTTAGCAAATATTTTTTCCAATTGAGAAAGGAGGAGCTTTATTGCCTGTCTTTCTGTGTTGTCTACAAATTTCTTTTCAAACCTCTTGTAGAGGCCTAACCATTAGCTGGTTGCTTGATTGCTGAGCCTGTGAGCCACTAACCCCAAATTTGTGAAAAGAGGAAAGGAAAAAGGAAAAGAAGGAATTTTCAGCATTTCTGAAATCCTTTTCTGTTTATCGTTTTTAGCACTGTTAGTAGTTTAAACTAACTTGCCAATCTGTTTTTTTTTTAGTTGGTTGAATTTTCATTTTCTGCACGAATTTGAAATTCTTTGGAAGTTGGAAAGAAAAGTCATCCTGTGTCTTTGCAGACCATGCTTGCTTTAAAGTTACGATGATTCTATCGAACTAGTAAATCATCTCAGTTGAACTGATTGATGACTGTGAAGTCCAGTGTCTTTTGGTTCTGATAATTCTAGCTGTGGATCTCACCAATCATATCAGTGGTCAGCAAGCTCTGCCAGAAAAAGAATCAGTTATGAATAGAAAATCTCTCTCTCTCTCTCTCTCCTCTCTCTCTATATATATATATATAATATATATATATATATATATATATATATATATATATATATATATATATATATTCTCCAATGTATTGTGGCAAAAAATCTCAATCTGCCTTGTTTCCCATACATGTTTCACCCTTTTGTATGCAATAGCATTCAAATTTGAAGGTACAATTGCAAATATTCACTTGTGATGCTTGACTCACACTTAATAATGAGTAATTGATTTGCTTATAACTAAACATGGAGGTAACTAGCAAGATTTTTGCTGGTTCTATGACAAAAGAATTTGAGTCCCTTGCAGTGAAAGATCTAAATCTAGATAACTATGTTATTAATGGGAGAATCTGTTCTAAAACTTCTTCGTTCCTGATGTAAACGGGATGGATCACAATCACTTGAAGTAATGTAAAATAAAATAGGATTTTGAAAGGAAGAAAACAAGAAAATGAGAATTAGGGTTTAAGAAAATTGATAACTTTGGACCTCACACCTCTTGCACCACAGGCTTGACACCCCTTACACCACGGACTTCCCCAATCTCAAGAACTCAAGGCTCATGAAATGTAACTGAAAATTGTTAGTTCATTTCATTGTTTACTAATAAAAGAAATCTGGGCCTATTTATAGGCTTTACAAAAGTTCATTTCCCAGATATACCAATGTGGTACTAAAAACAAAATCAAAGAAAACAATTCTAAGACAAAATAACATCTAGCATATGGTGAGATGTCCTCATCATTTCCCCCGGGGTGAGAAAAACTCGACCCTGTCGAGTGTGGGCTCCCCACACAAAGCATCTCAATCTGGTCGAGAAATCAACACTAGTGCATCACGTCAAAACCACGATGGTGTAGTTGGCCTCGGTGACGAACCGACTGCAAATGATGATAGATCAAAGAAGGCACATACTGCAATAAGAAGTGAATCATCTTGGTTGAGTGTTGAGCTGATACTAGGATCTGATGGGATATCCAATTCGTAGGCAATAAAGGCAATCCTTTTTAGAACCCTTCTGGAATTTGTACGCCAAGCGTGCAACTTCTTCACGGACTCAGAGTGATTAGTAGCTTTCACCTTATTGGTAACTATCACTTTATTATCAACTGCGAACTCCTGCAAAATACTATATGGGTATGCAACAAGTTTGTAGTTGTCACTGTAAATTGCTATCTAGTGAGATTATCATCATATGCTATAGACAAATGCAATGCAGAAGACACTCTAGGCATAACTCCTATAGATGAAAAAATAATATATACGGGATGCCTAGAAGGGCACATATCTAACCCCTTTAATGGTGGTATATTGGACTTGGACAGTTAGACACAAACTCTAAGCAACCAATAAAAGAAGAAACACTGAAAATTATCTGCTGGATCATGACAAGAGACTCAGATGACTCACTAGAAGATAACTAAAGAAGAACGATCATAAGTCCATCATCAGCACAAGGGAACTCAAATGACTTACTAGGCTTTGTGGGTATATTAGACTCGACTATCGCATCTACTATTTCACTAGTATCCTCATAGAAAGCATGACCCTCATAAGGAATCAGCATGACCCTCATAAAAAGAACGTAGACATCCTCAACAACCTTCGAGTCATCAACATCATCACTAGATACAATACTAACATGTCGACTCTTCGAGGGGGCACTGATAATTATAGTGCTTATATCCCTCACACTTAGAACATCGGGCCTTAGTATTGACTAACTTTTTGAAAGTCAAGTCTATCTTTAAGACAACATCAAAAGCCTTTTCAACGGTTTCCAAATTATAAGAGCCAGTGATCGTATCACGCTTAATTTTAGACCTTTAAGCCTGAAACAGATCTAGTTATCGTCTGTGAACTGTGCTTTCTCACGTCACAACGACGAGTTAGGTCCTCGAATGTGACTATGCAATCTTGAACGAATATATAATCCTGACGGAGGTTGTGTAATTGGTCTAAGAGGTTGTTCCTATAATATTTGGGAAGGTATTTCTCTGTAAGCTTTTCTTTCAATTCTTCCCAAGACTCTAGGGCAACTCTACGTCTCATGCAATCTCTCTTTGCCAACACCGACTCTCAGTAACTTCTAGTCGACCCTACTAGTTTCCTCTAGCAAATAGGACTATCGGCATCAGATAACCCATACCAATTAAGATATCACTCAATTTCAGTTAACCAGACACAAAACATAGGACTACTGTAACCATTAAATTTTGGATCTTCCAGCTTAAATTTATACACTATTTGCTCTTTTCTAACATGCCAATCACGAATACAACTACTATCATGGTCACCTCTATTACACGCCCAATATTAATTAGTCATGATGGCTACAAGTGCAAACTCAAGCAAACAAGCATATGTAATGCAAATTCCTAACTCAAATAAGACCGTATGTGTGTGCTAAAATGAGGCAAATAAATTTTTCTAAAAGTTTCATGTCCTAAATGCGATAAATGCAAACCTACAAATGATGAGAATAATAGACAATGATGTAACCCACTAGATAGAAGTAACTACAAATTATTGCAGTCCACTAGTATTGCAAGTAATAGGCAATTGACAGCTCAGTTCAAGTTAGATATAACCTGAGGGGATGAGTCGTTCACACCCAACACAGAATTTCTCTAGGATTCCTTGAAGAAATGCCACAACCGAGGACTGAAAATCACTCATAAATCCTGAAACAACAGTAGTATGAGCGGGAGAAAACTGCCTCGAAAACAACACAAATCAGGCCTGAAACAGGCTCAAAACAGCCTCTAAACCAACTCAATCTAGTCGGACTGAGTCAGTCAACTCGGATCTGACTCGGCTCTGTTTGAGCCGCGACTCGGGTCAGCTCGGAGCTTAGCTGGCGGCTGGCGGTCAGCTCGTCAAGCCACTGACGTTAGCTTCGAAGCTGCTGACGTTAACATCGGCTCTAACAACACTGTGGCTTAGCGGATCGGATCGAACATGGACAGATTCGGGTTTGGTGTGATTCTAAATTTAGATTTGCTTGTTACCTGTGGATTGGGTCGCGATGTTGTGGATCCATGTCGAAATAAGGCCCGAACTTGACTCCAACCCTGATGGCGAATCAGGTCGAGCAGAGGGGTTCTCGTCGCGCTGGTGTGGCTGTCGAGGGTCGTCGGGGTCGATCGGCCATCACCGCAAGGCGGCGGGCTGTCTGCAGTCATCGGCGAGGTTGGAGGTGGGGAAGAGGATCAGGGGTGACGCCGACGATGGTGGAGGATCGACAGCGCAATCATGGCGACGAAGGAGTCTTCTGCTGGAGATGGGGTGCTTGTCGCCAGCGAGGGCAAAGAGGAGGTCGTGGCGGCTTCGGCAGGCATGGTTCAAAGTCTCGGTCTCGGCCACCGACTCGGCCGGCACCGAGACGGATCGGTCTCGGCGACTCAGATCGGACTCGGACGATACGCGCAAAACGTTACATAGAACGCCAAAAAAATTATGAAAAAATCATGACAAATCATAAAAAAAATGTAAACATCAAAATTCATGTATTACATATTCAAAACATATCACCTAACACTCAAAACATAACGTGAAAGCATAAATACAAGCGTCGTCGGTAGAAAAATATCAAAATACATGCATAATATAGTAATTGCACAAAATAATTCATAAGTACCTGCTAATATAGTCATTTCCACATTGAATTACGAGGAGGCACAAAATCATCATTATCATCATCCCCGCGATAAGTATAGAAATCAGGCATATAGTTTCCATAAGGATAATATATGTTTGTGGGTGAGATTCTGTAGGCTGAGATGATTGGCCAGAGGATCCACTATCAGAGTAATATGGCGGTAGGGGTTGTGCATATCAGCTCCATGGTGATAATACCCAAAACCTCGATATTCAGCGCTGCTAGTAGAATATTCACCAGTGCTAGAATAATCAGTGCCAGAATATTGGCCAGATGTCAACCCAACCCCTGTAAATGACCTTCAAGACTATGATGACCATGTGAGTAGTTATCATGTCCACTCGAATAATCATCGCTAGAACTGAATTCGACCAACCGATCCAAATGCCTATGCTGTTGTGAAATCCCCGCCCGGCCTCCATGATCTGTATCTTGTGTGGCATAATATTCTGAATCCCATGTTAAAGCATCATCTCGTTGGCTTCCACCAACACCATGAGTCTCTTCACCATTACCACCATCACCACCATCACCGCCGCCATCACCCTCACCACCATCACACCGCCGCCACCATCACCGCTGTCATCATCACCGCCATCACCATCATCACCGCCACTTTCGTCAGTACGACGAATATCTTCATCTAACCAACCTAAGTCATCTGGTGGTAACATCGACTGTTCTCCCTCACGAATCCACTCATCTAAAATATCATCATCATTGAAAATATTATTCAGATCAATTGGGTTGTAATAATCATCAGTGTCGCTTTTGCATGTCAAGTTTCTTACTCGCACCGCATATTGTAATGCACAAATACTAGTTTATGCAACTTTTTCATTGCCAACCGGTTGCGCAATTTTGTATGAATTAGCGATCACGTGCTCCAATTTCTTTCACAATCCGATGAAGAACATGTTTGGCTTAAGACTTTGATGGCAATTTTCTGCAGATTGGGAGCTTCTTCGCCATAATTAATCCACCAATCAGCTGGAAGAGATTGTTGCACTGCTCTTCTAGTTAGTGAGCTTCCAAATTCTCCAACTCCATCCACAAATAATTTTATCTGTGAGAATACACATCACAAGTGTTAATATTTGCATAACATTATATCGATGAAATAAATAAATTATTATTACCTCATTAATAGCTCTTGCTTTTTTTATTCAAACTGGCTCCAATTTTTTAATGACCTCCTTTAATCCATATCTCACTTCTGTTTGTGTAGAAAAGTTTTTTTGAATATTGGAGTGCTGGATTTAAAAATATGCTGCAATAATTTAAGCACACGATTGTTATGATATGATAATTTCAATTTCTAGTCAACAAATATGATTTCTAGGCAAATGAATTACCAGCAGCATGCAATTGTCTATGCAATTGTCCCTCCCATCTTCTATCAATGATATCCCAGTACTTCTTCCAGTTCTTATTTGATGCCTTTATAGCCAATTTTGCTCTATTCATAGCTTCATATATAATAGATAGTGTAGGTTTCTTGTCCTGATCCACTATCTTCAAGACTCTAACAAGAGCTTCAAGACTCTAACAAGAGGATCCATAATGTTTTGGACCTCGCTTGCCTTCTTCCAAAACCGGTCAGTCAGAATGAGATTAGAAACCTTATCTCACACACTTCTTCTTCTGCTTTCCTTGTTGAATTCACGCCATTTGGTAGTCGTACACATTCTTTTCAAATCTTGCTCATAGCGAATAAGGCTTTCAATAGAAATAAACTCGGTGACAACCGTGTTATACCTGGTCTCAACAAATCTCTATCTTTGGTAAATATCTTTATTAAATTCACCACTTTGAGGCTATTTGTAAATGAATGATGTGATCATCTTAGCATCATCCAATGTCTCCTTGACTGATTTCAAAGAGCCAATATCTTCAAGCATCAAATCAATGCAATGTGCTGCACAGGAGACCAAAACAAATGTTTTCTCTTCTCCATCAACATGTGACCAGCTGCTTTGAAACTTGCCTCATTATCTGTTACAACCTGCACCATATTTTCTTCACCAACTTCATCAACAACTTTATCCATTAGCGAGAATATATACTCAGCAGTCTTCGAGATATTAGTGGCATCAACAGAAGTATGGTAGATCATGCTTCTATCACAATAAATCATGAAATTAACAATAGGCTTTCTATTATGAGAACTCCATCCATCACACATGATCGTGCAACCATACTGCGGCCATTTTGTTTTTATTGAAGCAATATATACTTCAATTTCTTTCATTTCCTCTTCTAAATATAGATTGTCAATCTGGTATCCTGTAGGGCCTTTTACACCTGGGCCTGTCTCCGCAATAGTATTAATCATGGTTTGATAGTAAGGACCACTATCAGCTGCATTGAATGGTATTGCATTGTAGTGAAAGAACTTCGCCACGGATTTCTCAACTTTTTTCATATTCTCAGTTGAGAACATGCTTTTGATTGATTTCTATTTTGTTGGAACATGTAAGGATCAATACCACGAGCTGGAATTTCAGCTTCTCTCATAGTCATACTCCGACGCAATCCACGGTTACTCCCTGATCCTGAAGGCTGCGAACTACTGTCACCAATATCAACTCCTTCTGCCGATCTCCAAGCCATTTCACGACTTTGTTTCATAGCTTGTTTTAGTTGTCTTCTTTCAACTCCTTCTAAACCACCATTTTCTTCAATTTCATTATCAGAATCTTCTTCGGTCACATCATAAAAATCTTCCTCACTTAAAGATATCATAAGTCGCTCTTTTTAGATTTTATGGCGCTCTTTCTTTGCTACTTTCAGAAAGATGTCATCTCATTATTTGAGATATCTCTTTTGATACTCGCAAGCATCCTTCCACCTGACCGGGTACATGTGCTATATGCTGCTTCAATCTAGTGATGCCACCATGGACTTGTTTTCCACAATAATTACACTTCACAAGTTTTCTACTTCCACCAACAGGGTACCATGTTTCCATTCAATATCGCGTTGCTTTGGAGCCATACTGAAATTAAAAAAATTATCTGTTAAATTAAATTAAAACTAAAATTAACTAAATTAAAACAACATTAAATTAAACTTAATTAAATGAAACTAAATTAAATTAAACTAAACTAGTTTATACTAGATTAAGCAACACTAACTTAATTACCTAACTTCAATAAAATTATTAAATTACTTAACTTAATTACAAAACTTTATTAAATTAAATTAACCTAAATTAAGTTAACTAAACTAATTTAAATTAAATTAAACTCAATTAAATGAAACTAAATTAAATTAAACTAAACTAGTTTATACTAGATTAACCTACACTAACTTAATTACCTAACCTCAATAAAATTATTAAATTACCTAACTTAATTATAATTACAAATTTTATTAAATTAAATTGACTTAAATTAACTTTAACTAAACTAAACTAAATTAAATTACATTAAACGCAAATTAATAAACTAAGGGAGAGAGAGAGGAACAAGAGAGAGAGGGAGAGAGAGACGGAGACAGAGGAGAGAGAGGGAAACACAGAGGAGGAGAGAGAGACGGAGAGAGAGGGACATAGAGAGAGACAAAGAGAGGGAGAGGGGGAGAGAGACTGAGAGGGAGAGGGAGAGGGGGAGAGAGTCCGACACACACAAAGAGACAGAGGGAGAGAGAGGGAGAGAGTCCGACAGAGAGAGAGAGAGACGGAGACAGGGAGAGAGAGAGAGACTGAGAGGGAGAGGGAGAGAGTCCGACAGAGAGAGAGAGAGACACAGAGAGAGAGACTGAGAGGGAGAGGGAGAGAGTCCGACAGAGAGAGAGACAGAGAGAGCCGCTGCGGGAGAGAGAGACGGAGAAAGAGAGGGAGAGAGAGGCACAGAGACTCTGAGAGGGAGAGGGGAGAGAGAGAGAGACTGAGAGGGAGAGAGGGAGAGAGGGAGAATTACCTGCAAGACGGCGACGGCGACGGCGACGCGGGGGGACAGCGAGAGGAAAGGGGCAACGAGCGCGAGAGAGAGAGAGATCAGATCTGATCTCTCTCTTTCTCAGCGCCTTTAATCGATGGTCCGGGCGCCGAGTCGACCCGGATCGGGTCCGAACGACTCGGCCGAGTTGACCGAGTCGAGTCCGAGTCGGACCCGATCCGGGTCGACTCGGCGACCTTCGGTCGACTCGGGCCTCCGAGTCATATCGGAGGTGGCTGAGTCGGATACGACTCGGCCGAGTTGTATCCGACTCGGCCGATACTTCGATCAGTGTCGGCAGGCTGTCGTGGCGACACAATGGTGATGTCGACGACGAAGCGGTGACGAAGACGAATGAGCTATGAGATTATCGAGAGGCAGAGATCGCGACGACTAGGTCGTCGGGATCTGGCGGTTGTTGATGGCGGCGGGTGTTCTGAGCTCGTCGGTGAGGGTGTTGGCCGTGGTGGCGGCCAGACGGGGAGGATGAAGGAGATGATGAAGAGGAAGATGATAAAGAAGATGGGAAGACGGCGGTAGGCTGAGATGGTAGGAGGCGCGACGGGGGCAGGGTGGCAGTTGTTTTGCGGGCGACGACGTCAGGATTGATGAATTAGGGTTAGGTTTTGGGGTGTTGTAGGTGAGAGAGGAAGAAGAAGAGGAGTAATGCAGTTTTGATTTTTTTATATTTTTGGCTGAATTTTTAGCCAAATTTTGGAACAATAGTTTTTTTTATCTGGATCAAATCTAGGGTTTGAGATTTTTTCAGTAAACTAGGGTTTGTGATGGCTAGGGTTTTTTTGGAAGAGAAAGAGCTAGGATTTGGTTTTTTTAATTGATCTTAGGGTTTTTTTTCTTTGGAGAAGTGAGATGAATTTGAAGGAGATTAAAATCAATTGCTCTGATATCAAATTGACGTAAAACGGGATGGGTCGCAATCACCTTCAAGCAATGAAAAATGAAAATAGGGTTTTGAATGGAAGAAAACAAGAAAATGGATAACTTTGGGCTTCACTCTAGCACCACGGGCTTCACACCCCTTACACCACGAGCTTCAAACACCAATCTCAAGAACTCGAGGCTCGTGAAATTTAACTGGAAAATTTTAATTCGTTCATTGTCTACTAATAAAAGAAAGTTTGGGGCCTATTTATAGGCTTTACAAAAGTTCAGTTTTCGGATATAACTGATGTGGTACTAAAAGTAAAATCAAAGAAAACAAATAAACAAAATAAACTAATGCAGCATAACATCTAGCAAATGGTGTGATGTCCTAATCAGTTCCTCTATTGCATGATGTTAATCTATGATTTCTCGAATACATCTCATGAAATTGAAGTTGACCAAGGAATGCTCTTAGTTCTCGACATGTATCCATATACAAATCTAATATCGGACACAGTTATGTGATAGAAATGGGTATATGTCACTTGTAAATTCAACCATACACATCTAATGCAGGCAATATATAGTCGGTTACAAAATATCAACCTGACCAGCGGTAGCTATACACACAGCAGTAGACAGTAGCTGGTTGTTTTAGCCAATTTTGTCTTCAGAGACAAAGCTAAGCAAAAGCTTCCAGACTGCCGTGGCTTGTAGATAGCTGCTACCTAGGACTACACAATCACAATGTAAGAATTAACTCATCGAGTAATATTTAGGATTACTAAAGTAGTTAGTTAAATTGTTAAATAAGTATGTGGTAACTTGAATAGCAGATTGTCATTTTTGAACTTCCAGCAGCTTTTGCAAGATGCTTGAGCCCTTGAAAGTGTAATTTGGGCCTTTGCAGGTCGTTACTGGAGAAGGATGGAATTATGTGGCACATCTTGTTTGCTGATGATATTATATTCGATGATGAGCTTAGAGAAAGGATAATTTCTAAAACGGAAATGTGTAGATAAAACTTTTAGAGCCTCAAATATTTAGAACGCGTGCTATGATAATCGAACATATAGAATGCAACAATAGCAAAACTAGAAGAAGAAAGGAAGGTGCGTGGAACATTGAAGCCAACAAATTTCTGGGAGTGATTATTTTCTCTACTTGGTAATCATTTGTCATGTTGGTGGGGTCATGGAGGATCATGTTTATAGAACAAGAGCAGGATAGTTTAAAGTGGCTATGTTATGTGATTGTAGAAGACCCATGAAATTGATGAAGAAGTAATATCAGATGGCAATATGTCCAACTATGCTTTACGGGTTAGAATGTTGGGCTATTGAGAAATAAATTGTCCAGAGAATGAGTGCAACTGAAATGGAGAATGTTGAGATGGATGAAAAGCAAATGGTTCAATGATCGAATAAGAAATGCATGTATCCGAAAGAAGTTAAAGGTAGATAATGAGGGGAAACTGGTCTGAATGGCGGAATGTCCAAGGTGAAGAAATCAATGTGCCAATTAGGAGTGGATGGATCATAGTTGGTGGAACAATTAGTTGGAGATCTTACTGACATGGATGGGCACTTAGAGATGATTTGATAGTTGTTAATTTCACCAAGAAGATGGCCCTTGATAGAGCTGAATGGAGAAAACAATTCATGTTAACCGAGCCCAGAAAATTTGGGCGGGAGGCATTGTTATTGTTGTTGTTGTTGTAATAAGTCCCTGTAAGAGTAGTTGGGCTAAAAGAAGCTAGTAATATTCCCCCCTGCTACCAAAAGATGTTTCCGAATCCTCATTGTGGACTTTGGTAAAGTAGATCCTGCCTAATTTACTCAGTGGCTTTTGAATATTTTTACTGTTTTGTTCACAGTCTCATTATTATGCCTGCATTATGGTTTCAAACTTGGTAAGTTGCGCTAGAAAAATAAAATCTGGTAATATTACCCTCAAAAGGTTATCGAGTTTGTTGGTAAAAGCAGAATATATTGCAGTTTGGTACCTTTTTTGTGCTTTTAGATCCGTTTGGTTGCTAATGTTTTTGCCATGCACTCTGACTATTCCCTCTATTACACCATGTTTATATACGTGCAGTATATAAATTTGTACAGGACAATTTATCTTAATTCTATTTATCTAGTGTATCTCACTTCGGCTCCACTTCCATCTTCCTTTGATCATCAAATATTTATGGTTAATCTTCTCTGTTGTTCCTTTTTTTTTTTGATGATATCTAGTGTTGCCATGGACGAGAAGGTGGTGTTGCACCTCTGATTGCACTGGCCCGGTCTGATGCCGAGGTAATTCTTCTGGTTCATGCTTTTTTTTTTACCATAAACCATATATATTATCTCATTGCTTGTTTTTGTCGAAGTTAAGCTACCACGGGAATGAAGCTTAGATATGTTTTGTGCTAGCCAACCTTACCTTTTCTTTTTTTTTTTTGGGTAAAGGTGTTAAAATTGATAACGTCACATGTTACAAATGCAATCAATTTTTTTTTTTTGCACCTAGATCCTTCTCTGTTAAAATTAGTCCCTCACCTCCGGAGCTTGTGGTTTTGTTGATCTCTCTTTACATAAACCTAAACCATCACCCTTTTTTCAATATGTTTACCTGTTCAGCAATGTTTGATTGAGGGAAACATTGGTATCCTAGCAAGAGTTATACACATTCTTTCTCATGAAGGTTAAAGTTAATATCGGTCTCTCCCTCACTTACCTAACCCTTCATCAAAGTCTGTTAGCCTCTTTTACTAGGGCTTCCTCTGGCCTTTGTTATACATGCCTGTACTACCTAGCGACTTCTCCATCACCTTCTCTTTGTCTATGCAACTCCTTTAATATATCTACTGAGTGTTTACGTGGTTATATGCATAAAAGCATGCTTTGGACATCACAGATTATTGTCCGTTAATCAGTCTACAAGTCATACTAAGCTGTGTTGTCAATGGGTTTTATCTTCGTTTAGGAGTTTGGTTTATCAAATCACGATCTTTTGTTTAAAC
Source organism: Agave tequilana (assembly GCA_038442645.1). Lineage (NCBI taxonomy): Eukaryota > Viridiplantae > Streptophyta > Magnoliopsida > Asparagales > Asparagaceae > Agave > Agave tequilana. Next base: position 15,430 of record JAVJIF010020635.1, read on the forward strand.
GCTATTATTATTTGGCATGGAAGGAATTACAGACCAATCATCCTTACACACAGTGTTGGTTCTTCTTGAACAAAACATTATATTGATTTTCTATGGTGTATTGAAGTGCAATCACTAAATTAATTATATCTGGATCATCGTTACTCTTACTACCTGCCTCCGGATTTCTGGCAATTTTAGAATACTCTGGAATTCAGTGTGCATCTTTGGGAAGTTTTTTATGTGCATTTTTGCAAATTATCTTTGCCTGGTCTATCTTTGATTTCTACCAATAGTAGTTTTGATTATTTTTCTCTGCAGATTTCATGCATTACCGCTTATTAATTTACTTGTGTTAGAATTGCTGCTTATAATTGAACATAGTTGTGTCTTGAAAACTCCAATCATGACACAGACATTTGAAGCTAATTTTTAATGGTCATTGTTCTAAACAAGGTTTGAAATATTGATCGACACCGGCATTTTAGCCGATACCGATATACCAGTATGACCTGATATAACCGATATGATACCCTATATTGCCGATACGAGGAGACGAAATGGCCAGTAAACGGATGATATTTCCGACAATGATACCTAGATGAAACCATGGTTCTAAACCATCATTAAGCGGGAATTTATGATCATTACTATCTATTACTATTCTGGCACTGAAGTTTGCAGCTAAATTTGATAATTTATTCTCTAGAAGCTTTCTAAAGTCAGATAAAACATGATTTTGTTTTTTCTACATTGATAATTTTTTTTAAAGAGGTGCATATGGTAAGCTGGCGTTGAAATTCTTACATTAGGTCATCTTTTGGAAATAGAAGTTAATTTTGCTTATCATGGCTGATCATCTTGAATCTGTTGTCATTAGTTACCGGTCAGGAGGCACAACTGCATTTATGGCATCCTACGACTATTCCATGTGAAGATGCTTGTCCAATTTAATGAAATATGCTTTTGAGCATTTATATGATGGCATGTTCAGACAACACCTGTGCTGTCAAATTAATGCATAAGTTTTGATTCTGTACATTTGCAAAATATTCTTGGAATGCTAAGGTTGTTATATGTTGTTTTCAGTTTTTCCTGTTAAGTAACGAATTTTGAGCTCCCACGGAATGTTCAATCGGCTTTTATTTGTTTGCATAAATATGTAACTTAAGTCCGCAGCTTTACTGGTAACCTGGTTAAATCCCTCAGAATAGGGTAGATGCATACTAACAAAACACATGATGTTAATGAGTTCATTTTAGCATATTATCACGTTATATCTGGATGTTAGAACTCTATCTGTTGCCCTAATACTAAGAAGCATATACACCTCAATATCCATGTATAAAACATGTGTACTTGCCTGATACACACCTGATGGTGAGCTGTGTTAGGCTTTGAAGGAGACAGAACCAGGAAAGCATCTGTCCAATGACTGATCTGCGACCGATCTGTGTTTGGCTCAAGGAATGTGGTTCAGATGAAATTTCTTGGTTTTAGATGTTTTGGTTTTTGTTTCATGAGTCTGGACTGAAACTTAGATGAAAAATCGGTTTTGATGTTAGCAAGAAAACACACAGACTAATGTCAACCATCAGAAAATCAAAAAGTAGAAATCTAAAGAAATCCCCAGTCAAACTTGAAGATTAGAAAATTATCAGAAGTCATTTCAAGCCCTAATGGTAGATCTTGAGAAAAGACAAAAAGGCAATAAAAAAAAAGAAAAAGAAAAAAGATGTAGAAAGCAAGAGGGAGGAGAGAGAACGGGAAGAAAAGAAACATAAATGACTTACCTTTGAACTTCCTGCTTGAGGTCAGTCTATTGCACTGCCAATTTGCAACTGCCTTAACTGGCTGTCGCTGACAAAAAGTAAAAAAACAAACATCTCTCATTAGGCTAGAATTATGAGAAGGACCTGATAAAAGTTAAGTTATAGCCAACGGATGGGACTAGAATCTGTTAATGTTTTAAACGGCAGTTAACCTCTTAACATTACTATCCCAATTCATTATTTGTTTAACTTATTGACTCCTTCACATTCCCAATAATGCCACTATTTGCCCAAATTTGTACATATAACATCCAATATAAATCATATGTCAACTTGCCATTTGTTAACATTTATACAGAGAACTTCCTTACAACATTTTAAGTTTACGAGTAAATTTTTTGCTAAGAAGGATGTGCATATCTGATGTGACTGAAATTTACATATATCACTATGAAGTTTTAAACTATATTAATCGGAAGCGAAACTAAAATCAAAATCAAAAACTTAAACAGAAACTTATTGAAATCTTCAAAACCAGGAAAACCCAAAACTTCAAGAAGGAACCGAAATTGGAACCTGGTGCTCAAACCTTGATTTGGCTAAAAGAGATACGAAAGAAAGAAAAACCCCTTTGCGATGGGTTGGACATCGACTAGACATGTCCTAGACATCTCCAAGAAAGGGTGCAAACAAATGCAAATAGTCCGGTCTGAGTTTGATTTTGCATTCATTTTTGAAAAAAATATAGATATCTGATATACATCTTGTTGAATGGGGGGTGTTTGCTGTTGGCTTGGGCAGTTTTTGAGGCTTTCATACAGGATCCCGAAAGTTGAGGCATGTTTGAAAACGGTTAAAACCTTCATATCGGAGTTGGGGTTGGTTGTGGGTTTAGCTTATGGTGTATATAAATGCAATACTTCTATAGGAACGCTTAATATTAATATGATATATATAGTAAAATATATCTATATGGTATACATCATAGTCACAGGTTCAGAATTTGGGAAACATTCAAAATATTGGAGACTTGTTTGGAAAAAAATCGGGCATATATGTATGAAGGTAATGTGAAAGAAATAGCACTGTTCTGACAGCAGGTTAGTGGTAGCCCTCTATGTTCACCAAAAGACACTTGTTTGAGACCTAGAACCTTCAATAAAGGTGTTACATGTAAAGATGGCTTAAATTCATGAATAATTCATGATTTTCATAAATTATGATCAAATTATGCAATAAAAGTTTGAACAATGGAATACATTGTATACAGATTCAGTCAGTTGGATTCGCTAATGTTCCGTGAATTTTTCTGAAAATTCATGATTTTGTTACCATGTACACATACATGTGCATGTTGCCACCTCCCATCCACCCTCCCACCCCAAAAATAGAACAGTGAAAAAAATACACACGTACACATCGACACACAACGAATATGCATAAGTAGACTTGTTTATAGGTGCATACATGTATACATATGAATACACACATTTGTGTCAAGAGGGATCTGTTTTAGGTGATGTAGGGTTTGAAGAAAATCAAAACCTGCCCGAATTTCCAAGCCTCCCTAAAACATATGATTTTTGGGTTGGTTTTGGGTTCAAGGTGTCCTGAACCCCTGATTCAGATACTGTAGTAGAGTGCAACATGAGATATCTTAATATACGAGTATATGCAACTGCACATATATTTGAATATATTAAAATCATATGATGTTATTAGATGAATTTTTTAACACAAGAAAAGACTGAATTCAAGGCTATAGCCCATTTTTCTACCCAATTTTTTTTGGTTGTATTCATTAATATCTGACTAACATCCGGCAAATTTCTGTAAGCTATTCACAGTTGATTTCTCTTTTACGGTTTTGCCAAGTATGGATGTCGGATTCAATATTGGAACATTATCAATGTTCGGTAAAAACAAAACAAATACCACCATGAACGTACCATACCTACTTCATATCTGCACCCATGCACCCATCTCTAGGGCATATGAGGGACGTTGTGGGCTTGTGTGAGGTCGTGTATTTCAAATCAGGTGTTGGATTAGGTTTTGGTTTCTTTACTTTTCTGATGTTTTTCTTGCATTTGGGTCAAAGGATTCAAATCAAATGTTTGATTGGACTTTTGTTTCTTCTTTTTCTTTTTCTCTTTTGATTAGTTCTTGCATTTTTGGCTCATAGAATTTCAATAATTAAGGGTTTAGTATGGTTTCCTTTTCTACTTCTGAAAAAGCATGTTATAGTCACCATTATAATTTACACACAGACACACATTATTATGTAATCATGTTATGCATCTGGTGATACTTCTGGCAACAAAACCCTTTTCCTTGTCATTGATGTCATAAGTTATTTTTAATAGCAATGCTGTTTTCTGTGGCAATGGTTCCCACAATGACATCTTTTCTGCTATTAATCATAAAATTATTTTTTCAGTTGCACTTAGTTTGACTAAAGTTTGTTCTGTGACTTATTTCAGGATGTCCACGAGACAGCTGCTGGCGCATTGTGGAATCTTGCTTTTAATTCGGGTAATGCTCTTCGTATAGTTGAAGATGGGGGCGTTCCTGCCCTTGTTCACCTTTGTTCGTCATCAGGCTCAAAAATGGCTCGCTTCATGGCTGCATTGGCCCTTGCTTACATGTTTGATGGAAGGTAAGAGTCTCTCTTTGTGTGTCTACACACACGCGTGCGCACCATTTTATTTTATTTTTTTAAGGTAATGCTTACCTGTATAAGCATGCTACTTGATTGATTGACAGATGGGAAACTGCAATCGTTGTCTTTTCCACAATTATTTCCTGGTGAACAAATAGTAGTGTTTTTGTTGTAAATGAGATAAATACATGAACCCTATCACACATGGCATTTAAGTACTGTGAGAACCTGGGTTTAGGAGCATTTGTTGCTTTACTGTTCATCTGTTGTATGTTATTTATATCATTTAAATTTGTTCACATGAAACTTGCTAATTTTAATTTCTGTGAAATTACTGGAACAACTTTCAACAAAGTTCTATAGGGAATTAAATTTATCTGTGCTCGTACGTAATTCTCTTATATGTGATGAGGTCCATTCTTATTTTCCTCTCAATCATAGGTATTCTAGATGTTGCTATGGAATTGTTATGGAAGTAGGGAGTGTAACACAGTATGCATGTATGAAACAGATGATAAATCTATCATAGTATAAACATTTAGCATGACTGTAATAGTCATATGATGTGATTGTACTTGAAAAATTAATTCTCAAATACAGACTTGCTTTTGTAGTACTGATATGAGAGATGTTTTTGGCATTAGATTTCTCAGTGAATTGTTAAGAAGGTATAAAGTGTATGACACAGTATGCATATAATGGAATATATGATAAATCTATCATATGTTAACCTGATAAACCTTGAGCATCTGACTGGAATGATTAATGGATGCAATTGTACCTGGAGAATTAATTCTCAAATACAAGCATGTTTTATTTGTAATGCTTATATTTGAGGTATAAATATAGCATTAAAGTTCTCAAGGAATGAAGATCTGAAATGATCTTATTACAGACTGGCATTGGAGCTGGATATTCTGGGAGCTATTTGAGATCACCTCCACAATTTGATCTTCATGTGGATATATCTCGGGAATGTATAGCAGTTCAATTAGACTTCCGTGGTGCATTTCTCGTAATACATGGAGTCACCAACACCTAGTAGTAGCTATTTCTTATTTTTTCGTAGTCTAGACTGATTTCTGAAAAAATCTGGTTGAGGTAGGTTCCATTTTATATTTTTATTTATTTATTTATTATTATTTATTTTTGATACATAGGCCGTAGCCGGGACTTAAACCTCGGACTCCCATAACCCACTCCCACCAATTTACCAGTGAGCCATGCATCACTGGTAGGGTTCGAAAACAGTTATTCTGAAGTGTGTGTGAATGTTATTATGAACACAATTCAATAATCTCTGGGTGTTGTTGTATGAGTCCTTTGTGATATAGATTAGTTGTTTGTTTTAAGTATTACTTCCTTGAGATAAAAGTGTTGTTAATTTCTTATTCTTGTTTCCTAATATTTCACTTGATTATACTAAGATTGGATGGAAATTTGTGGTTCCAGTTTGTACTTTCCTAATTTGTTAAGCGTCATGACATGTGCAAACTGTTTTAGTTTTTATTTAACCTAAAAAATTTTATGTGGAGAATGCACAAATTTGCAATTGTTGATGTAGTTCTGGTAAGCCGTGGAGTCGCCAACAACTAGTCCAAGACATTCTTTTTTATTTTTTCTTCATTCCAATCAAACCACTGAATTAATTTTGAAGAAATTGATGGCCCAGCTTTGAAAGGTCTACATGGATATCTGACAATTTGTTTGATATGTTATTGTAATGCTTCATCCACAATCTGCCAAACATAATCAGACAATCTGTATGTCAGTTGTTTGAATCTTAGAAATGCAGATTACCTTTGTTTTATGTGTTACTCACTGGAGATGAAAAATTTAGACGTTAAGTTATATTATCTATAGTTTCAAGTAGTACATTACCTTCTTTGATGTCAAATGCAAACGTGATTAGATTACACAGTAATAAAATCTTATACATTACTGTTGAACCTTTCTTGGACATCAATTTTTTGTGCACAGAATGGACGGATTTGCATTGGTTGGGTCGTCTTCTGAAGGTACCTCTAAGAGTGTTACCTTTGATGGTGCTAGAAGGATGGCACTAAAGCACATTGAAAGTTTTGTGATGACTTTCTCTGATCCGCAAGTCTTCGCTGCGGCTGCTGCCTCCTCCGCACCTGCATCCTTGGCGCAAGTGGTCGAAGCAGCGCGGATACAAGAAGCAGGGCATCTCAGATGCAGGTTTTCCTTTTAATATACCTTTTATTGATTTTCTCTTTAGAAAATACACTTTTAAAATGAAGTAAATGTATATTTTTGAAAAAGGAAGTATATATTCTCGTGTGAAAAAAAATGAAGAGTGTGTACACACACACACACACACACAACACACACACTCTTTTAAGGGATTGTATAGAAAATAGTTGAAAAATGAATTATATGTTCACATTTGAAAATGAAGTAAATGTATACTTTTAACGGATGCTATGAAAAATAGTTGTTTTCTATGGTAATCCTCTTGCTAACTACCAACTTTCATCCATACGGTGTGTCATGCAAGCTACCTAGCCTTATAGTTCTGTATACTATATTACTGTTGGCTTACTTTTGGCCATCCTAGTGATACTTCTATTGTCTTATATCTGCAGTATTTACGGTCCTTTATTTTTGTTTGCATGCTGCCTTCTTTTTACTTTCCATATACATGTTCAAATATTGTAGAAAGGAAATGTCCTTGCTGATTTGTAACCTTTCATTGTTCTGACTTCTCTCAGTGGCGCTGAGATTGACGGTTTGTTGCGATGCTTCGAAATTCTTCTTCCATTCTTCGAGCATGTGCTGCTTTTGCTCTACTTCAGGTATGTGACAACCATTCTTGTTTTGTATTTCACATTACAGTCTGTGTTCTTGTATTTCTACTTCTCTTTCATCTACAAGGCTTGTAGCTTACATGATCGGACATATAGCTTGTAAGGTTACCAGGTCCAGAAGGACCTGAGTTTATTGGTATTACATACTTTTATTCTGATCTGATGCCGCAGGGGTAGCTCATCCTAGCTCTCTGTTATATCCATTGTGATACCCACACTCTAGTTATCTCCTACTTTAAATTTGATAATTTGAAAGATTGAATCCCGGCTTCACTGTGCTTTTATGTTGGAGGTACCTGGTCCTGTAGTTTGATGGTTTTATTTCTATCCTTCTTGATTTGTCCAATGGTGTGCCTGCTGGATCTTTAGCTTTGTAGGGTTCCCTTGAAAGCCTTATTTTAGAGTTACGTATCTCTACCTTGTTTGCCTTTTTTCTTTCAAGTTTTCATTTTTCATTATTTGTTAATGAGCTTGAACCAACCAAATCATCTAATAACCATTACTTGCGCATTAAAATGCAGTTTACAATTCCTGGAGCGAGGCACGCTATGCACCATGCAGGCCTCTTGCAGAAAGCAGGGGCTGCACGGGTCTTGCGTGCAGCAGCTGCATCTGCTACGGCTCCAATAGAATCCAAACTCTTTGCGAGGATAGTGCTCAGGAATCTCGAACATCACCAGCTGGAAGCTGCAGTGTAGGATTTGTTGAATGAAGGTTGTCACCAATGGATCCCCTGGTGAAAGAAAGGGCAGAGTGCTATCTTCATCCGCGGCGTCAACATGAAATGATGCATGCATGTGTATATGTTCAGCGCCGAGCAACGTATAATTCTTTGTTACAGAGGCTTCCTCTGCCCTGCGTAGGGAAGCTGTTCATCATAATCACCAGGCGCCGGTCTTTGCCAGCTTCGATATACAAACTACACTGGAGCCTGCTTGCATTGTTTGTTGGTTATTTGTTGGTTTGATTTGTCTGAGTGTGAGGGTGTTGGTGTATTTTCTTTTCTTTTTTTTATTTTTTTTGTGGGGGTCATGTAGAAGGTGCTGGCTGTTACGAAGAAATACCAGTATCTGTCAGTTTTGTACTCTACGTATTTATTGTTTTGTGGGAACTTTTGTGATAGTTATACTAGAATATTTGAGACTACGTGGACTCCACAACTGCCTTGAAAGCTTATGAATAATGTTTACTTTCAGATGGATGGATTATACGTGAGTCTTTTTTTCGATCGTGTAGAAGATGATGATTTATTGTGTGTGCATGAACCAGAAATGAGCAAACGTGAGTTGACTACAGCATAATCTGAGTCAAAAAAAAAAAAAAAATTGAGCAAATTTACAATGGACAATGTCAAATGTCCTCTCCTCTCCCTCCCTCGCCGGCGACTACCCCCGCCCCCCCGCGACCCACCAGCTCCTCCTCCGATCTCTCCCCTGAGCTTGTAAGAGCATCCTCAATGAGTCTCCACCAAAAAATAGACAAAAAAAAAAAAAAAAAGACCCAAGAGCACCACCAATAGTATAATACAAACCCATGACCGTTTGGAAAAAAAATTGTAAAAAAACAAATTTGACCGTTGGTATGGTCAAATTCGAAAAAAAAAAAAAAAAAAAGGCTGGGGGACCCACACGAGGCGAGTGTGCACGGGCATCCCCGCGGTTTCAATTAGTTCCCTCTCCCGCGGGTCCCACCGACGGTTTGATATTCTCACTCCTCGAGATTGAATTTTTTTTTTTTTTTTCAAGCCCAGGCTGTGCATAAACTGAGTTTGTATTTTTAGCGACACATTTGTTGCTGTTGCTAAAAATACAAATAACAAATTCAGAGCTGAGACTGGCCCGGAAATTAAATTCAGCCCCTATTGAAAATGCTGCATTTTATTCAGCCCCAAGGTGGATGCAACTCTCCTCATTTAGAATGCTAACCAAGAAATACAGCTAATTAACAACCGTCGTTGTTGACACGTTCACGCATCCGTCCCTTGCTTTTAATTTAATTCAATTCGATTCAATGCTCGCTCGCTCTCAACTTTTTTTCTCTGTTCCCTTTCTTCGATTCTCTCTCTTTCTCTCTCTAGATTTGCTTCTATTTCTCTCTCTGATCTCTCGCCTAACCATAAAAAAAAAAAATATACGCAATGGGGAACGAAGTCGACGCCGGCGGTGGAGTTTGCTTCGAGGAGACCGCCAATTGCGGAACTGACGTTTGGAGTTGTTCCGACTCCTCCTCCTCGTCGTCGGCCGATCATCTCGTCGTCATGGTCCACGGAATCCTCGGAAGGTACAATTTTACCCTCAATTTGGGGGAACTGGTGGACGATTGCTTTTGGGTTCTTTTAAATTGGTCCCTAAATTAAATAATAAATGATTTGGTTTGTGCATTTTGGGGATTGCAGTTGAATTATGACGGGGCTTGTAACATTTGTTTCACTTGCATTAATTAATGATAATCATGCACCTGTATCTGTATTATAGTGGTAGGAACCGCATTGTCTCTGGTTGCTCAATTGCCTAAGCTTGTAACATTTGTAGCTTGTTGTGATCAACACAAAATCTCAACAAGGCTCTTATGGTTTTTGGATTGCTGAAATTGGACTACTTATCAGTACAAATGGTGTTGAAAATAATGCTAGGCCCAATCGGTTATAACACCACTTACCATAGCCGGTGCATGTTGCTGGTGGTTCGGAGGTTTGCAGATTACCATTTCATCGATATTGCCATTGCATTGCCGCTTGCTGCTAACCACCTATGTTCATTTCACCTGCAACAGAGACCCATTGAAGTAGCACAACTTACACATACTACAAACATCATTTGCAGCCAACAAATAGGCAGTCTAGTATGTGCAGTGCCGGTTACTGTACTTCCATTGTTTTGTCCTTAGCACCTTTAAAGGCTTGCGTCGAACTGCATGGTGTTAAGCTGAAGCTAAATCAGTGGAACTACAGTCCCTAATGCCGCAGGGACTTGACTTTATTGGATGGCAATGGATTCAATAGTGATGCAAGGTACGGATTTGGATATCCGGGTTAAGGTATAACCCATATGTGCAATACCCATTAATATTATATTTAATTTACCACAAGTAGGGATGAGAATGGACGTGTCCATAGGCCCCCATTGAACATGTCTAATAGAAAATTTTCTATAAGAAAATGAGAATTCATATTCCTATAGAAAAAATTTCTATTGGACATGTCCAATGGGGACCCATAAACATGTCCATTCTCATCCCTAGCCACAAGCAATTACCAAAGACATATTGTGTAAAACCATATCCCTTACTCATTACTCATTATCCATTACCCAGGAAGGATATGGTTATTTTATTTGTTAGTAGATCTATGCAAGCAGAGACATTAATCATTGTTTTTACGTGGTTGTGACTGAAAGATGTGGATATCTGAATATACATCTTTGTTTTTACGATAGCTATCCCCTTTGCCTGCCCGGCCAGAGAGCCTCCAGGAAAGGACAAGGGGGGTGGCGGTCAAGGGAGAGAAAACGTACGAGTCCGAGTGCACTCCTCTGGAGATTTCTCCTTCTTCTTCCAGAGAGAAGGGATACTCTTCTTGTACCAAAATATATTGGTTGTAGATTTGCATGCTCTTTGAAATTGGATACAATATCCCCCCTTTCCCAAGTTTACTTGGATAATTGAATCAATTGCAACTAAGTTATGTATTACTTGGATGATGTCTAAATGTGTTTATGAATTGTTTTTTCTTTTTGCTCTATCACTTTCTTTTTGCTCATTGATGTTGTTCTGTTCTGTTTTATTTTTCTTTTTGCAGCACTGCTAACTGGAAATTTGCTGCCAGCCAATTTGTTAGAATGCTTCATGACAAAGTGATAGTTCATTGTGAGTTATCCTTCATCAACCTTTCACCCTTTCTACTTCAGCTTCTTCCGCTTCTTCTTGTTCTATTTCCTTTGAATTTGTTGGTTGGAATGTTTGTGCATCTGAAGAAAGATGCATGTTCACACATTATTTCTATTATTTGTTGCTATTGAAAGCTGAGTCTAGAGATATGAGTATAAATTACATAATATAAAAACCTGTTTTTGAGAGACTTTTTCCTTTCATTTCCATTTTCATTTTTGAGTCAAACTAGAAAAGCTTTACGGGTCGGGCATGCAAAATTAATGTATCCCATCAGCTTCTCTACTTGTAAATTGTCCTCTCTTAATGATGTTAAAAAATACACATTTGTACTTGCTATCTGAATGATGCAAAATGCTATGGCAAATGCTGAGTTTGCATTGGCAATTTCATATTACTGATTTGGCAGCATTTACTGTGCCTTAGTATCTTAGTCAATTTATTTACAGCATAGGGTGAGGCTCATTCTGATTTTCCTATGAAGAAAAAATTGTGAAATTAGTTCCAAGTAATTCCAACCTGCTGATGTTTTGCCTCCTACAGAATTATTTAGATGGACATTGAATCATAGACAGATTAAAGAGCATATTGAATGACCAGTTAGTGGAGATCATGATTCTAGTAGTCTAAACTTTTTCTTCTGAAAAAGAACAGCCCAGGTGAGCGTAGGGTGCATGTCAAACATTTTACCTTCATTACAAAGAACTAGAAACTAGTACTCCACCTTAATAAAAGTGAGTTATTGTTGAGATGATCTTTACATGATGAAGATGGATGGATTTCGTTGACAAGAGTTACAATTTTCTTTTTCATTAGGCAAGAAGTAGGGTAGAAACGGAGGAAGAATTAGTGCGCACACACCCCTCCCCCCCCCCCCCCCCCCCCCCCAACCACGCGCACGCACACACACCCAAAAAAAAAAAAGGGCACCTCCCAACCACCTCCACAACTTGACTTCTAGAAAAGGTTAATCAGTTCATATAGTATTTGAAGAAGAGAAATAAAAGAAAGCATCAGTCAACATTTGAGGTTGCATGGTGTCTTCTTTATTACTATCTGTAGAGAAATAGAAAACCCTAAAAAGAAATTGATTTGATAATAAAAGAGAGACAATACATATATATATATAATAAGAGTGATGAGTATGAGTCTATTGGGTAGAATCCCAATAGCTCAATAACCAATACCTCAATAACTATTCTAATACTCCCCCTCAAGCTGGAGTATAAATGTCAATCATGTCCAGCTTGCTACATAAAACAGAAAACACTTTTGAAGAAGCTACTTTGGTAAGTAGATCTGCCAACTGCTTTGAAGATGAAGTAAACGGGAAAGAAAGTCCATGCATCTCTGACCAGATGACAGTCAACTTTTATATGCTTAGTTCTCTCATGGAACTCTTGATTTTATGTGATATAGATAGCAGACTGATTATCACAAAACATAGACATAGGGGCAAGATGATAAAAATCAAACTTCAATAACAGATTCTTCATAGTATGTGTCATGACTCTATACTCAGTCTCTACACTGGATTTAAAAATATCTTGTTCTTGCTCTTGCTACTCCATGTCACTAGATTTCCTCCAATGAATGTGCAATAGTCAGTAGTGACTTCCTATCTCTCTTATCACCAGCATATCCTGAGTTAGAATAGCTAAGAATACGAACATGTCCATGTTTATTGTACAAGAACCCTTTTTAAGGAGAGCTTTTGATATAAGTAATAATCCTTAGAGCAGCTGTCTAGTGAATCTCTCTAAGCTAATGCATAAACCTACTCAGTACTCCAACTGCAAAGGTTACATCAGGTCTATTAACTGTCAAGTAGATCAACTTTCCAATCAATCTTTTATACTGTCCAGGGTCATCAAGTAAATGACTATTATCACACATAAATTCACATTTGCTTTCATTGAAGTGCTAGCAGATTTGCTCCCCAACATACCAGTTTTTTCAAGGAGATTAAGTGTATATTTTCTCTGAGATAGAAATAAATCATGCTTTTGATAAGCAACTTCAATCTCAAGGAAATATCTTGGCTTCCCCATATCTTTCGTCACAAAATATCGTTTAAGATACTACTTTGTTTCTGCTAAGGCCACAGAGTCATTCCCAGTTAGCAAAATACCATCAACATACACAATCAGTATCACTGAGCCAGATTTAGTACGATGAACAAATACTGAGTGATTTGAATGACAACGAGCAAATTCAATACTAGATATAACGATACTAAACTTCTCAAACCATGCCCTTGGACTCTATTTGAGTCCATAAATTGCCTTCCTAGGTCTATAGATAGTATTATCTCCCTGAGCAATATACCCTGGAGATTGCTCCGTATAAACTTGCTCCTTCAAGTCCTCATAGAGAGACATTTTTGACATCTAGTTGAAATAAGGTCCACTCTATATTAACAACAGAAAACAGAATTCGAATGGAGTTCAACCAAGTAACTGGTAAAAAAGTCTCAAAGTAGTCCACGCCATAGGTCTGAGTATATCTTTTGGCAACAAGCCTCGCCTTATACCTATCCACTGAACCATCAAGGCGATACTTCAAGATACAGACCCATCGACAACGCACAACATCTTTGGATGCAGAGGCCAACTCCCAAATTCCTCGAGAAATAAGAGCACCCATCTTCTCATGCATAGCCTGCTTCCAGGCAGGTTTCATTATAGCCTTATACGACCTGGGTAAAGATACCAAGAACATAGACAGGACAAACTGGTGAAAAGAGAGAGTAAGACGATCATATGAAATAAAATAAGAGATATGATGATCAGTACAAATCCGTTTACCTTTGCGGAGGGCAATAGAAACATCAAAATCAGAGGAAGGTACTAATGGCTGAGGAGGTGGACTTCTACTGGAAAGGAGGCGGCCGGAACCAGTTCAGAGGCAGGAACTTTTTGCCGATGAGTATAGACATATCGGAAGTCTTTTTTCCGAGGTGGCTTTGGTGTATGTGGCGCTATAGTGTCTTTTAATCACACCGGTGAAGAGACATCATGGACAACAGAAGGTGCAGGTAAAGAAATGACGGTGAAAGAGAAATAGACTTCGATGTAGTAACTGGACCTTATGGAGAAAAGTAGGAAACTGATTCAAAAAATTGACATCAGCTGACACAAAATACTTTCTGGCTGATGAATTATAGCACCGGTATCCTTTTTAAGTTCGAGAATATCCAATAAACACACATTTTATAAACCTAGGAGACAGTTTATCCAGACTTAGAGACAAATCCTGAACAAAACATGTACAACCAAAAATACGCGTAGGAATTGAGAAACTTTTTTTAGGATATAGACATGAAAAAAGAATTTTACCATGAAGAACTGATGAGGGCATCCTATTAATCAAATGGCAAGCGCTTAATATTGCATCAGCTCACAAATATTTCAAAACATGCATATGAATTATCATGATTCGAGCAATATCTAGGATGTGTCTGTGTTTGTATTCCGCAACACCATTCTATTGGGAAGTATGAGAGCATGAGATTTGATGAATAATCCTATTCTTAGAACAAAAAAGAGACACATCATTTTTCATATATTTTAGGATATTGTCAGTATGAAGTACACGGATAGAGATAGAAAATTGAGTTTTTATTTTATTATGAAAAAGTTCGATGACACCAGAAACTTCAGACCTCTCTTTTAGCAAATATAGCTAAGTTATACGAGAGAAATCATCAGTAAAGATGAAATATCTAAAACTTTGGATGAAGGCACACGACTAGGATCCCATACATCAAAATGAATTAACTCAAATGCAGAATTACTATGGTTATTAACTCGATTCGGAAAAGAGATACGATGATGCTTGCCCATATTACAAGATACACAACTAAGTATAGAGAAAGAAAACTCAAAAGAAATTATCGACTGAAGCTTTCGCAATGAGGGGTGACCCAAACGCCAGTGTCAGAGTAGAATAGGATCAGACTGACCTGCAACTAAGCTAGTAGGGGACACTTCATCATCCAAATAGTACATGCTTCCTCTCTTATGACCTGAACCAATCTTCCTCTCAGTTGTCAGGTCTTGAACAGTAAAAAGGGAAAAATGTTACACTGCAGTTATGTTGTTTGGTAAATTGGCTGATGGAAAACAAGCTTACAGAAAATTTTAAAATATATAACACATTTTTAAGGTTCAAGAATGGAGTAGCCTGAACTAGTCCTTCACTAAGGACAAGAGATTGTGTACCATCAACAATGTTAACAGAAAAAAAATTGAGTGGAAAAATGTAAAGGTGAATTTGTCCTTAATACCTATCATGTAATATGAGGCTCCTGAATGTAATATCCAAGGTCTGTGAGGAGAGGCAATATAAGCATTCATACTTGAAGAGGATGGATGAGTTGATGAATGACTTGTCTGATAGAACTCGAGCTGACATCATGGTTCACAATCGCGGTCTCGGCCGCCGACTCGGCGGGCACTGAGACAGATTGGTCTCGGCGACTCAGATCGGTATCGGACGATACGCACAAAACGCTACATAAAAAACTCAAAAAATTCTGAAAAAATGACGAAAAATCTTTAAAAGATGTAGATATCCACATTCATATATTACATGTCCAAAATATATCACCTAGCACACTAAACATAAAGCGAAAGTATAAATACACGCGTCGTCGGTAGAAGCATATCAAAATACATGCACAATATAGTAAATTGCACAAATTACATTCATAAATACTTGCTAATGTAATTATTTTCACATTGAATTGTGATGAGGTATAAAATCATCATCATAATGTCGAGTCCACCGAGTCAACTCTGATTCTCGGCCGAGTCGGTCTCCTCTGAGTTGAGTCGACCGACTCGTGACTCGGACTCGTCTCGGAGAGGGCCGAGACGGATACGACTCGGCCGACTCGTCTCCGACTCGGCTGAGTCTTTGAACCATGGCTGACATAACATGTCACACTCGTCTTGTTATATCTGAACAGTAGAAGCACCAGAAGGTACAGAGGCAGTTTTCGAGAGAACATGAGCAGTATTATTAAAGAGCTAAGATGGAGAAATAAGAGAGGATGGAGTACTTGAGACAGCCGACATTGCAGCCAGTTATAGAATCACCAGAAAGATAGATAGTAGTAGTAGTAAGCAGCCAGTAATGAAAAGAAACAAGTATCTTAGTCAGCAGATAGTAGCATAGACAACCTTAAATAACCAAATCAGATGTAAAAGTCTGATTTTTGAGCAGTAAACAAAGCATATCTCACCAAAGAAGTCTCGTAAATTATCAAAGAAGTCAAATCAGATGTAAAAATCTGATTTTTGAGTGGTAAACTGATTAGATCTCACCAGATAGGGCTTGTAGAGCACTAAAATAGCCATATCAGATGTAAAAATCTGATTTTTAAGCAGTAAACATAACAGATCTCACCAAAGAAGCCTTGTAGATCATTAATAAGACCAGATCAGAAGTAAAAATCTGATTTTTAGAAAAGCTACGACATTCCTTGGAGACGTTGGAGGTGGGAAACACTTCTCAGCGATGTTGCAAAGATGTTGCGGCACTTTTTGGGGGTGGGGCGACAATTCTTGGAGTCTTGGAGAAGGTGGTTGAGGAGAGGAGAGGAAAGAATTCTAGGGTTAGAGTTTTTCTTACTCTGATACCATATAGAGAAATAAAAAACTCTAAAAAGGAATTGATTTGATAATAAAGGAGTGACAATACATATATATAATAAGAGTGATGGGTGTTGATCTATTGGATAGAAGCCCAATAACTCAATAACCAATAACCCAATAACTATTCTAACACCATCTATGAGTATGAAGATCCTGCGAGCACTACACCAATCCCATCCTTTAGTTGTCATGTAGCTACTTACTGAAGGCTAATGTTCAATGTATTGCACACAACTTCTGCTATTCTCTGGATGTCCTTAGTGATCAAAAGGTTAGAGACCAATGAGGACCATGCTTTATATTACGCCCGAGAGACGTTCTTAAGATACTATGGTACAAAAATGAATACTCTTCTGGTATTCTGTTGACAACTTACTTTTGCTACTTTGTGGTTTCAATATTTTAGTTTTAATTGTTTTTTCCTCTATAATTTTCATTTTTATTGGTAAGTTCTAATTGTATAATTCAAGTTTTATCCAGATATTTGTTCTACAATGTATTCGCCACTTATTTCTATGTCCATGTAGGCAGTGAGCGCAACATGCATAAGCTTACATTAGATGGCGTTGATGTCATGGGTGAGCGATTAGCACATGAGGTTAGTTTGCCTTCAGTTAACAAATTGTTCGTGACAACTAAACCAATTTCTGTTCTTTTAAACCCTGTCAATTAGTTGTGCGGAAATCTACTACACGACACTAACTTGTGTTTTAGTTTGAACATTTGATGAATTCTATCATACCAGGTTATTGAAGTTGTAAACAGAAGACCAGAATTTAAGAGAATTTCTTTCATTGCACATTCAGTTGGTGGATTGGTTGCAAGATATGCGATTGGTAGGCTTTACAGACCTCCACAGGAAAAGCTTGCAGAGGACTCTTCAGGTGGAGTTTTTGATGCCGATTCCAGAGGGACCATAATTGGTCTTGAAGCAATGAATTTTATCACTATCGCCACTCCACATCTCGGTTCTAGGGGAAACAAGCAGGTAGTCTTCCTTTTGATTAGCTCTGAAAGTACACAATTGTGCCTTAAGAACAAATGGTGTATAATAGTATTTCTGCTTTGGTTTGAAATTTTGCTCTTTACCATCACTGTGATCTAAAGCTTACAATAGCATGTTTGTAAGAGTAAAGAAATTTGACACCAGAGCCCCTGCTAAATAGAAATTACAAAGTTCATAAGAATTTAAATTCTAACATCCTCATGAGGGTATGGTTACTTAACTAAGTTTGCATTTGCAATGAACCTTTTGGAGGGTCATCGAATTATGTCATGTTTATGCTCCAACAGAACCATTGTTGAACCATAGTTAGTCTTGCCAACCTGCTCGATTGTCTTGTTCAATCACCTTGTACACCAGATATGTATTTAGATACCTATTATTGACTCTCCACATATTGGAGATGAATATTTGCTTATTGACTCTTAACCAATTTGGAGATGAATGTGTGCTTTTGACTCTTTACCTATTGGAGATTAATGTGGGCTTATTAACTCTTTTACCTAGTGAAGATTAATATGAGGTAGAATGGTTTGCATTAAACATTAGCATATTGGATGTGAGACAAAATTGGCAAGCCTAAGGACAACAAATTAGTGATACATGGCCGACATGTGAGGCTTCCAGTTAGGGATGTCAAGTGGGCTGGGCCGGACCAGGCCCGAGCACGACAGGCCAGAAGCTGGGCCGGGCCGGGCCCGCCCCACCCGGCCAAAAGGCAGGTGGCCCGGCCCCGCCTGGGCCCGGGTCCCGGTTATGCAACCCGGGTCCGACCCACGACCCAGGTGACTCGGACCCGGGCCAGACCCGGCCCGGCCCGGCCCGCCCCTTTTCAAAAAAATAAAAACATGTTAAAAAATTCTAAAAATCTAAAAAATTACTTATTCAAGTTGTGAAAAATTGCCAAAAGAAATTATAAGGTGTGAAATGAAAATATAATTTTTTATTAATGATCTAATAAAATGAATAATGGATATAAATACAATTGAAGTATAAATTCATAATTTTTAAAATTTTTCATTAATAAATAAAAAAGTACAAATCTTCAATCTTCATACATTTTATCAGTTATAAATAAAAAAATACAAGTCTTCATTCATCTTCTAGAGAGTCTTCTGAAGAATCTTCGATTAGATTGTCAATTTTTTTATTTTGACTTCTCTTTTCCGCATCCAGCCAATTTTTCTCGCATATGGTCATCTCGATCGCATCCGACGCCACACAGTTTCTCGTATCAGTCAGTACTCGATCACCTGTACTAAAAGCAGACTCCGAAGCCATTATAAATGCTGGAGGAGTTAGTAAATCACGTGTCGTGATGGAAAGCACATAATAAGTTGATGCATGTGATTTTCACCATGTCAAAATATCAAAATTTCAAACCCTGAGTCTGCATCGATCTCAGGAGTTACAACACGTTGGATATAATAATGAAGTTCATTTAAAAAGTTAGAAGTTTTAAATTTTTTGAAAGCTGATAAAAGACCTAAAAATAATGAATTTCTATTACTAGAGGCTGAAGAAGTTTAAGATGAAGAAGATTATTTATTTTCCTAAGTAGTTTCATAAAAATTATACAACTTATTTATAGAAGAATCAATATCTGCCCACATTAGGATAGGACTATCCTCATAGTCCATTCTTTCATAAAAAATTTCAAGTAAAAATTTACATCCATTAAATATAATCCTAAGATTCATATTAGCAGCAAAATAAAAAATAAAAAATCTTTAAAGTATTTATTAATTTTTTTCTTTATATGAGCAATAATATCTCGAACAAAATCATTATTTCTATATTAAGAAAATATTTCGCTTATTTTAGTTAACTCATAAAATACTAAACTTGTCGTTGGATTATAAATACCAGAAAATAATTTT
Source organism: Agave tequilana (assembly GCA_038442645.1). Lineage (NCBI taxonomy): Eukaryota > Viridiplantae > Streptophyta > Magnoliopsida > Asparagales > Asparagaceae > Agave > Agave tequilana. The sequence goes on from JAVJIF010020635.1 coordinate 35,102, forward strand.
GTTCTTTCAAATCTTTTTAAAATTCACAAATTCATTTAGAAAATTTTCATTCCTCATCAGAAATAAAATAGTTAGGCAACTCTAAAGAAATAAACCTATTTATTGCCTGCCTCCTTGTAAGGAATCACTTTACTCAACATATTATATGTTGAGTTCTAACGAGTTCTTACATTTTGAGATAATTTTTTAGCAGATAATTCTAAGCCCAAATAAATTTGTCTGAAGATTTGCTTACTCAAGTCGCTACTTTTAATAAATACAATAGTATCGCTTAATTTTTGAATATAATCATTAATTATTTTCAAATCATCTTGTACACATAAGCTAATAATATGACAAACGAATATGAATTTTTTTCATTAAAAATGGGTTTTAAATAATTTTTTAAAATTTTAATTATTGCAATATTTTTGCTTGCATATTCAAATGAAACGATAAAAATTTTAGAATCAATTTTAGATTCTCTAGCAACGCACATTATAATTTTACTAAGATTTAAAACATTATGATGATGATGAAACTTTTTAAAACCGATAATTCTTTTATTTAAAACCCAGTCAGAATCAATAAAATACGAAGTAATAACAATATAATGGTAGCCGTTAAGAGCATCCCAACAATCAAAAGTGAGTGCAATTTTATAGGGTAAAGATGATAAAACTGCAACTAACATTATTTTTGTTCTTCAAATACTCTAAACATTTCTGACTTATAGTGTTCCTACTGACAGGCTCATAATTAGAATTATGAGCGGTTCTAATATAATCTGTAAATGCATCGTATTCAACTATACTAAAAGGCTGTTTAGACCGAATAAGATATTTATCTAAATTTGTTTTACCCGTTACATGATTATAAGTAAAAGTGCCTATTGTGCCATCTAAAGTGCTAATTTGGGTTTATGGTGGTTGTTGTTCGGGGTGTTTACTCTTATATGTCGGGCAAGTGGGCCAGTTCCCGTATTTTTGAGAAAAACATATGAAACATCTGGACACAACTTGCATTGAACCCCCCTAACTCCATCAACAGTTAGTTTATCAAAATATTTCCAAACTTCAGATTTAAGATTTGTGGAGGTATGTAAGAAATAGTGCTAGGTATATCAGAATAAGTATTAAAATCTGTGTATTGTGTGAATGAAATTTGTGGAGTATCATCCAGTGACAAATTTAGGGTTTCCCACGTATCATTACTAAAACTAAAATTATTACAAAATTTAGAACCAGAAGTTTGACTAGTTCTACCTGATGAAAAATTGGCATTTATTTTTTTTTGCTAGTCTCTAATTTTACAAGAATATAAATACCGGATTGAAAGCTTATAGAGTTTGATGACTTGAGGCTTGAGAGCTTGGAGAGCCTGAGGACTTGAGACTTGAGAGCTTGTAGAGATTGTAGAGAGAGCTTGTAGAGCTTGTAGAGAGAGAATTACTCCTCTTCATCTTCCTCAAGCTCCACAAGCTGTCTACAAGAAATGGAGTAGGGAAATTGAAGTATTTATAGAGGAGGAGAAGAGTAATTTTTTGCAATTTTTTTTTGCAAAAAAGCCAACAAAATAAGCATTTACCTGCTAGGGGGTATTTGCAAAAAAATTACAAATACCCCCCCACCCCAACAGCTATAATAGTCGTTGGGGTTGAATTGTGAGGGTTTCTGCAAAAAATTTTTTATAGAAAACCCCTCCCCCCGCGCCTAACGGCTATAAAAGCCGTTGGTTTGGCCAGGCCAGGCCTTGCCGGGTGCCTAACGGCTATTATAGCCATCGGGCTACGCGGACCGGCCGAGCCGTGGGCGGCCTTTGGCAGACCCGGGGCAGGCCCACCCTGTACCCGGGCCCGGTCTGGCCCGGGTCCTTCGTGGGTCGGGCCGTGCTCGGGCCACCCCGGGCCATGTCCGTGCGGGTTGCCGGCCCGACCCATTTGACACCCCTACTTCCAGTAGCAGATATCCTGGTTGAAGTATCCGATTGCGCGGTCGATAATGAACCTTGGACCAAAGAAGCCATCATATATGGGAAAGGTAGCAGAAGGATTAACAGTATATCCAACTCTAGGTCATGCATTTACCCGACATTATGCTTCCGCACAGTGCATGGTTGTTCATGCATGTGTGCTAGTGGGTGACTGGATGAGTAGGTTCCATAGCAACATCAAATTTCAACTTATCGTGAATATCCTGAATTTATTGTATAATCTGCCACTATCATTGTTTATGCTTTTGTGGGACTCTGAAGCTGGTTATCACTTGAGTTGATTACTGTTTGGAACTCTTTTGACTACACTAAAAGCAGATGTATTCTCCTTATGCAGGTTCCATTTCTCTTTGGTTTCACAGCATTTGAAAAAGTTGCTTCTCATGTTATTCACTGGATATTTGGAAGAACAGGAAAGCATCTTTTTCTTAGCGATTGTGATGAAGGAGAACCCCCATTGTTGCTGCGCATGGTGGATGATTCTCATGACCTATATTTCATGTATGCCCATCTTTGCTGTGTTTTATTACCTTTCTTGGGTCCACGGATTCAGCAACTACATTTATTTCTAATTATTTTGAATTTATTAATGTAGGTCTGCATTGCAAGCATTCAAACGTCGAGTTGCTTATTCAAACGTTGGCAATGATCGTATCCTTTTAGTTCTATTTTATGGTTCGTGATAAGTCCCTTCAGTCTTCTATGATTTATTTAGATAACTGGACAACCAATGTGTTTAATTTCCCTGACCAATTTGGGCTTAAGATATTGTGGGTTGGAGAACATCATCAATCAGACGCAATTCAGAACTACCAAAGGTCATCTCTTATCTAAGCTGGTGTTTACTGATCAAGTTTGGTGTCTTCACATTTTCAGCTCATACACTCCTATAGAGTTCAAGGCGATTTAATTAACATTTTGAGTTCACTCCATTTTTATTAAAATTCTAAATTTTATACTTCTGTATTTAGTGGGTGGAAGGTCTATGTGAGACGTATCCTCATGTTGTATATGAAGAACTGTCAAAAGGGAGCATCACTGAGAATTCTGCACATGTAGATGGCAACTCTGATGCTTTAGAAGGCAACTGTGATGCTTTAGAAGGCAAGTTCCAACACACACTCATACTGAAAATAATATTTTGTAGCCATTAAAACCATGTTTTAGGTCATAATCTCAAGCCACCATAAGCAGGGTTGTTCTCTCTCTCCATATAGTATACGTGCATTTCAACCTGACTGTTACTTTCATTACTCACTGTTTCTATCATTTCAGTCTGACTGTTCTGTCATTGCTCACCATTTCTTCAGTGTCTAAGCATGTTATTATGGTTATACTCATTTTGAAACATGACTTCTGTCAACAATGATATTGATAGCAATATTGGATACCATTGCAAAATGCATAATGGAACAAACATAAAATCTCTTTTAGGATCCTCGTTTTTCAATTATATCTTCTGATTGTTTTTTCCAATGAGAGCCTGGGTGAGTGAGGAAAAGGGACTTCCTTTATTCCCTTGGTGAATAACTTTCGAGTCTCTGCAGAACCGTGATAAGGAAAGAGAAATATACCTACCAAAGACAGATTTTTCTTTTTTCTTTTTGGGTACTAAATAAGGTCTATTTAACAAGACCTTGATTTGCAAGAAGCCATCACAAAGACCTAAAAATTGGAGGCTTATAAAACTGCACTGAGTCACTTAATGGAACCGTTACTCCCAAATGAACACATTATTGCTTGAATTTCTTGTTTCTGCATAACTATCTTCACTCAATTTGAATGTCCTGACAGCATTTTATTTGGCTTATGTGTAAGTTTTTTAAGAAAACGCAATCAGTTTAATTTGCTCTCATGGTCATTTTGCAGAAAAGCTGGTGATTGGTCTAACACGTTTCTCATGGGAAAGGGTGGACGTTAGTTTTCACAATAGCAGACAAAGATTTGATGCACATAATGCCATTCAGGTCTCTCTCTCTCTCTCTCTCTCTCTCTCACACACACACACACACACACACACACACACACACACACCTCAACCCAAATCCACCCACTCCCCTCTTCATCTCGACTCTTGGGCCCATTTGGGTAGTTAAAGGCTAACCCTCAACTCCCTGGACACCCTCTCACTCACTCATACCACCAAGGCTAGATAGAGCGAGTATTTATGAAAGGTTCTTTCCCCACAGACCCCTTTGCTTTGGAAATGTGAGGGAGGTATCCCCCTTGTAACTTCAATGTGACCCTTATCCACTACTTTCTCTCCCATTGAAGTATGAGTGAGTCTATTCCCTCTACTCTGCATCCAAATGGGGCCTCTCTAGGACAACCTTGAGAGTTAATCTTTGGTTTTATAAATATTGGACACTAGAAACTGGGTACCAAGCTAGTGGGCTGAAGGCAAGTTGACACTTGACAATCTGTCGAAACAGTTGGTCTGTCTTTCTGTGTAACATTGCCAACCCCATCTTGATGGGAGAATTTTCATATTAAGGACGTCACTACTGTGATCGTGGCAGTTAAGTTTTGCTCACTTTATGCACAACTTTTTTTTCGATTATGGAGTATTATCTAATATCGCTGAAGCTTGGCAGGTGAAAGATACCTTTATGCACTCCGAAGGTGCTGATGTTATACTGCACATGATTGATCATTTCCTTACTTGAAGAGTTACATATCAACACCTGAGTGTCTTGTAAGTTTGCAATATTGGAGGTATGAACATGTTCATTTATGTTGACAAGTGCCTGGTGAATCTTGAACTAAAGGTCGCAATTTCCTGCAGCAAGTTCACATACAGAAGCTTGTAATCTCCTTCAACGAAGGGCATAATCATCACGAATTCCGATATTATTTGTAGAGGTTTTTTAGTTCTCTACTTTTGCTTCATTGTTGTAACACATGCTGTATGGAATATGAACTGTATGGAATATGAACACCTTGCTGTTAAATTAAAAATGTATTTGCAAGTTATGTATTGCGCTGTGGGTGACGGCAACAACAGTTAACTGGCTGCTTGTTGATCTCTGCCAGGGCAACAACAGTTCGAGTACCATTTCTGGGGAATAATTGTATTATATTCTTCTTTCAATATATGATGCATTGGCAATATCAGAATGATCTTAAGTATCACAAAGACTATGGGCATAGGTTATCTTCTTTATTATTCTAATTTACCTCGTAGTTGTTGTGAGAGGGTTTTGGTCACAAGCTATCTAAAAGCTGCACCTAGAAAGCAGGGATGACTCCATTCAACCTACAAATCCATAAACTATGAAGAAGAATCATCCTCCCATCTTTTCATATACAGCATGAAAATCCAGATCACCGTGTGAGAAATGAACTGCAAAATTTCTCACTGTTAAGAAGTTAAATAGGAGGAACATACACATATCAAACAAGAACAGATAAACTTTCTCAAGTGGAAAACTGAGCGACCGACAAGGGAAAGAACCCAAGAGTGGCCTATATCATCAATAAACTTCTCGGGGGCGCAGAAGGGTATCTATATGGGATGCAAATATGTGGTTCAATGAATACTTGAAGGGAGCTTTACCATCAAGTTAAGATGCACGAAATCTGTACAAATTAACAACTGAATGAACACCCCAACATAAGAACTATATACTTTCTGAACTTTTAACAAATCTGTGGAATTGTTTCTTCCTATAGCTTTAAATTTACAAGTCTATAGAATTGTTTGTGTACTACAGAAGATAGGTACAAGTAAAATGACTTTCCCACTTTGCAAATAATTTCAAGCATTATGTCTAATCTCCAACACCACAAGCAATCAATTTTTGCACGCTATCGTCACATATTTGGTATAGGGTATTCGGCTACTCACGCACCTCAATTCTGAAGGGTGAAAGTAAACGAGAATCAGCTGTTTGTCCGACTTTATTCGCAGCACTGTCCCATGCTGATTGAAACCCTTGCATAATAGATGATGGTTCATCATTGAGAGTAGCTGGTAATTCATCCACCAAGTAGGGCACAATGTGCTTTTTCATATCACTACGCGAAATCCCCAGGTGGCCTCCTGGCACACTCACATACTTGACTCGTCCAGCATCATCCAAGCTCTTCAGCCCTATCCAATCCTCAATGTATAGAGCAGTCTGCAGCATTTCAGTAGCTTAGTTAATAACAAGTATCTAATAAACCTAAGAAGTGTCGGCACAGGCACGGACACGCGGCACGACGATTCCTTAAAAAGGACATGAGGACACCGCAACATGACACTAGAATGTATAGAGAATATGGAGAAATGACGAGTGTATACATGCATGCATGTGTACACACATAAAATACGTCCATGCATCAAAAGATCCCATACATCTGATAATTAATAACATTAGATGATAACATATATGCTAAGATTTTAAACTATTATACATATAAATAACTTTGCAAAGGCTCTTCAACTTTATATCATACACTTCTTATATTAGATATCTAACTTTATAATAGCTCAATGCAAATAACACTTTCATACATTTTTTTCCTCTATGATCTTTGACATATACAAGAAGCTAAATAAATATATCAAATATGAAACAAGAAGAAAAAAGTGTGTGAGAAATGTAAGACACATGTCGAAGAAGTTACAAATATCTTAAACTAAAAAATATATAATATCTAATTAACATTTAAGAAGTCTAACACGGGCATCAGAAGTGTCCGACATGGGTACAACTCCACGGTAGAATTGTGTGTGCTACATTGGAATGAACCATTTTCAAAAGCCCTATAGAATTTACCTTTGCATTTTGAGTAAACCCCGTCAGCGGACCAGTGTTTTAGCCGAGCCCTCTAATGCACAACCAAATGAAGAGGAGCTCCATCAATGTTTGATGTAAAACAAAACCTTTAGCATAAAACAATCTATCTAGAATATAAACGTAAGTTTCCTTTTCCATTTTTCTCCTTTTTGTGCGCCTCTAGTAGTGGTTTCTCTCCTTTTCGTGTGCACGCACACGCGCACGCATGTGTATAGAGTATAAAATGTTTCCTTTTTGATGGGGTACGAAACAATTGGGATTCTCTCCCTAGAGTTTCTCACCGAGCAACGAAACAATTAGGATTCTCTCCCTAGAGCTTCTCACCCAACACATGCTAACAATTGGGGTTCTCTCCTTAAGATTTCTCATCCAGCACATAAGCTCTCAAAGCTTCAGCAAGTAATTTATTTTTATTTTTTCATCATTAAAACTTCAATAATAGTCTTAACCTTACATAGGCTTACATCAAGAGAAAGAATCTCACAACGACCAATGTGTGACTAAACATAAACAAATACTAAATAAACAACCAACTAAAATAAAAGCAATTAAAGATAACTAGTTCCTGAAGCGATGTCCCCATCATTATTCCCAGCTTGCAAGCATTCATCTCCGGTGAATGTAGCAATAACAAACGTCAAGCGCTTCCGAATTGAACTGAACAATCTCGTCGCACACAAAGCATCTCAATTGGGCCACATAGGTGGCTGTGGAGCCGACATCCATGCATCAAGTCTGAGCTAAGGTGGTGGACGTGGAATTGGCCTCAAGCAGCTGCAGTCGATGATAGATCTAAAAAGATGCATGCATCAGAAAGAGTAAAATCCTCCTCACCGAAAGTCGTACTGACACCAAGATCTCATAGGATATCCAACTTATGAGTAATGAAAGCAACCTTCCTCAGAACTCTATAGGAACCCGTACGTCGAGCGTGCAACTTCCTCACTGTTCCTAGAGGAAACTTCTTAAAGTAAATTGTAATCATCACCTCATCAACAACTGCAAATTCCTACAAGATACTATGTGGATATGCAACAAATTTTTAACCATCATTCCAAATTGCTATCTATCTAGGAATCACATCATGTGTAATAGGCAAATGCAATATATCAGACTCCCTAAGTATAACTCCTAAAGATAGAAAAAAAGATATATGGGTTTTCATGGACCGCCAATGGTACATCACTAGGACCGACATATATATGAAGAAACTCAGAAAAAAACTTTAAACATTTACTAAAAGAAGAAACACTAGGAGTAACTTGATGAACCATAGCAAAAAACTCCTATAACTCATTAGAAGAGTAAACGCTAGAAGTAGCCACAATAGAATCAACATGTCTCTTAAATCTCTATAGGAAAAAAAAATCCAAGTTCAGAAGATGAACCGGCTTCTCCTCATGCAAGAAGTATGTGTGAATCTGACAATTTACACGAGGTGACTCTGATGGCTTACTAGATTTAACGACGCTAGTAGCAACTGTCTCATACTCAATCTTTTCCTATCATAAGTGTGGCAAGTAAATACCTAGCAACCTGTACGGACATACTACACTCCACTAATACATGCTCAAAATCACTAGTATCATCCTCATGAACATAGATATCATCCGGTATGGGTGTACTAGACTCTACAACACATCCACAACATCACTTGTACCCTCAGAAAAAGCATGAAACTCATCAAGAATCGGTGTACTAGAATCAACTAATGTATCATCGACACTAGTAATCTCGAAAGGAACGTAGACATCCTGATCTACTCTATAATCATCAATATCACTATGCAAAATATTAACATGTCGACTCTTAGAGGGGCACTGGGAATCTTAGTGTCCATATCCCTCACACTTAGAACACTGCTCCCTAGTTTTGAAAATGAATCTCATTGAAAGACAATTCTAGCTCTAAAGCTAAATGAGAATCCTCTAAACGGAGTCCACATGGTAGGAGCTAGTAAGCATAGCACGTCGTATGTCGAACCTCGAACCTGAATAAAACCTAGATATGGTCTGGTAACAATCTTATCTCATGTCACAACGAAGGGTTAAGTCATCAAATCTGACTATGCAATCCCGAATAGACATTACCCTGAGAGGTCGTGTAACTTATCTAGGAGATGGTTCCTATAAAACTCGGAGATGTACTTCTCCTTAAGTTTGTTTTTCATCTCTCCATGACTCGATAGGTTCTTACATTGTCTCGCACGTGCTATCTCTATTGAAGTCCAAAGAATTCTGACTGGCCCTACTAGTCTCATCCTGGCAAATCGAATCTTATGCATGTCAGACATCTCATAACAGTCAAAGTAGCACCTCATATCGGCTAACCAATCACTAAAAGCACGAGGATCATGATAACCATCAACTTTTGGATCTTCTAACCCAAACTGACGTGTTATTTTCTCTTTCTCAGAAGCATGCCAATCATAAGTACGACTATTCTCAGTCATATCTAGCGCAAGTCCAATAGCAATCAAGACATTCATAATCTATAGGGCTATCTCGTGCTTTTGTATTTCATGATTCTATCATCTAACTGTGAGTTAAGATCCTGAATTTTCCTAAGTATATGATCAAGCTCACCTGATATGTCTGCTATGTCAGTTTGTTTGTGATCTTGATAATTCATGTTGGCTTATACAACTTTATGCACCAATCTAAGACAGAAATGAAAAAAATCAAACAAACAAGCGGGGATGCAATGCAAACTCCTAGACTCAAATAAAACTAAATGCATGCATTAAATGATGAAAATTAAAATTTTCTAAAAGGCTCAATTTCTAAATGCAAGAAAATGCAATTCTAGAATGATGAAAAATAGCAAAAAATGATGCAAACCACTAGAGAAAAGCAAATCACAATGTCACTAACAAAAGTCTTGAAAGTCTTGAAACAGTGGTAACATGGGCTGGATATAACTGGAAGAAGACTGCTTCGAAAACGACTCGATGACAAGTCGGACCTACAGTCCGGGTTGTAGCCGGGTTGGGTTGACTGTAATCTGGACCTGATCTGGTTCAGATCATATTATAATTTCTTGCGGATCGAACTCAAACTGCTTTGAGTTGTGGATTGGGTCTGGATGAAGGTGTGGACTGAACTCAGGTTGAGCTCACCGATGACGACGGAGGGAAGGCGACGTGAGGTGAAGGTGAGGTTTGATATGAAGAGCTCTTGTCGGCGTCGATTGGTTAGCATGATCAATGGATGAGGGTTTCGTTGGCAAGATGTCGTCAGTTGAAGTGGGTCAGCGAGATTTACAGATGGCGAGGTCGGGGTCACGGGTTGATGATGAGTGCAAGATCTGGAGGTGGTTGTCAGCGAGGGAAGGGCGGTGAGGTAAGATTTAGAGGGCGTGGTCGAGGTCTGAAATCGTGGCCAGAGCTAGAATCGGATAACATTATCGAGATCAAAGGGCAGAGTTGACATCGATGGCATGTCGCGGGGATGAAGACGAAGTCGAAGTTGGGATCGTAGAGCGTGGTCGAGGTGGAAGGGCAAAGTTGTTGCTGAGAAGCGACGTAGTTGTTTCCGAGCAGCGACAGTTGATGCCGGGCAACGAGGATTGAGACAGAGTCAGAGTTGTGAGGTGATGTAGTGTGGCGAGATCTAGTTGTTGTCGAGTTCGGTTGTCAATGATGAAGGTGAGGCGGCGAAGGCGAGGCAATGAAAATCTGGAGGTGGCGAGATCTAGTGGTTGTTAGCGATAAACATGAGGCGCCAAAGACGAGGTGGAGGTGATCTAGGGTTAAGCTTAGATCGAGGAAGCTAGAGGAAGAAGAAAGTGAACAATAACTCATGGAAATTTTAGGGATTTTTGTAACAACTAAAAATCAAAAGACCTACAAATCAAAAAACGGAAGATGGAGAAGCGCATGGTAGATCTAGGGTTAGGTATTTTGTCGAAGCGATAAGGATTTTGGCTCCGATATCAAAATGATGAGGTGCGAAATAATTGGGTTTTCACCCAGCAACAAAAAAATGGGATTCTCTCCCTAAAGCTTCTCACCCAGCAACAAAACAATTGAGATTTTCTCCCTAAGGCTTCTCACCCAGCAACGAAACAATTGAGATTCTCTCTCCAGGCTTCTCACCCAACACACAGATTAACAATTGAGATTCTCCCCCTAGAGTTTCTCACCCAGCACACAAGCTCTCAAAACTTCAGCAAGCAACTTTTTTATTTTCATTCATCATTAAACCTTCATTAATAGTTTTAACCTTATATAGACCTACATTAAGAGGAAGAATCCCACCATAAACAATGTGGGACTAAACATAAGCAAATACTAAATAAACAACCAACTAAAATAAAAGCATTTAAAGATAACTAGTTCCTAGAGCGACATCACTTTTCCTTTTTTTTGTTTGTGTTTGTTATGGTGATTTTTCTTTCTTTTTTTGTTTTGTTTTGTTTTGTTTGTGTGAGAACCTATGCATGTGCCTATTCGGGTGGGTTGGAGGTTGGGGTGTGTGGGTAGGACTATAAAGGGCCATAACCTATCAAGGAAATACTTTTGTAACAAAGTCAGTGTTTTGTTTATTTTCCTTTGTTGAAGGGTGTAACCAAAATACAATGTGGCTGACGTTAGAAACTATGTCTCGCATGATTTCCAAAAAGTAGATGGCGGGCCCAATTCTTTTCAAATGTAGCAAGGAAATAAAACTCACGTGCTTTTTCATAAAACATCCTTCATAACTAAAATTTTGCATTAAAAATTAGAAAAAAGGAACAACTATGACATTTCGTGAGATTTTTTTTGTAGTGCAACGTGACCGGAGATATTAGAGCTTAAAGGATTTGACTTTGTTTTTATGGTTATTATGTTTCAAGTTTCCCAACAAAACTGGGATTTGATTACTTAATCAACTCGTCATTAATACTGAGATCTTAATCAAACAAGGATTGCTTGGAGAGCCTTTATATCAATAATGCAATGTGTCTTGCTAAAGAGATTTCTTATAAATTTTGATGAGCTTCTTTGTAAAATTCTTGGTAAAACGAATTCCTCTCTCTTGAGGCCTTTGAGGGGAAGTGTGGTGTTTTCAGAAGAGATCCTCTATTGATTTTACTCTTCTATTTGAGATAGTGGAATATCTCCGGTCACATTCGTTATTGGACATAGCCCGTCGAGGGTGCACTGAGCTAAAAGGTTCTGTCTCTCTTCCCTTATCCCCTTTCACAACTTATATTTCTTCGTTATTATATTGTTTTGCATCTTGTACTCTGTTGTGCTAATCTCCACAGTCAAAGGGGTTATCCTAAGTCACCAAGAGGAAATGGAGGGGCTTAACCAAATTTTCCCTATAAATTACTAAAAATATAAAACTATTGCAATACTATTGCAAACTTATGCAAACAACACCTTCTAGTGCCATCCTATTACAATGAGATGGCAGTTGTACATGTGCCATTATTGGCAAATACAGCTTACATTTTATTTCCTTAGTAACTCAATACAAATATACAAGAAAAATCCTGCATATATTGTAGTTCTGATGTGATTTAGCAATCAAAGCACTTGACTAGCTGATTCTGCAGATGAGAATTCCATTTGAAGAAAGATTCCGAAAAATGAGTTAATTTACGAGCTAGTAGCCAATTCAGGTTTTAATTTCAAATTTATCGTGATTGTGTAACAGTGGATTTTAGAGATGAGTAAATAGAGCTAAAACTTGTCAAAGAAAAACATCAAAGCATCAGATGGGCAAACCTGAAGTTGAAATTATAAGTTTGGATCAGGTGCTAGAGACTTGTTTACTTAATTCAGGTAAGGAATCATATGAATCATGAACTTGAAACTCAAATACTTGCATATTTTCAGAATTTTCTATGAGCTATAATTAAGAGCTTTTTACTGATTCCTCATCCAGTGTTTAACAATCTAAATTCCCTTTAAGTAATGATTTGTATGATGATTAGCTGAAGAAGATACGTTATTGTAACAAAATCTTTCTGTAAGGCAAAAGTTTGGCTTCATGTAACAGCATATAAGGTTCATGTAATCCACTTTATGATTAATGTTTGGGTCCCCCTATTAATGATATAAGCTCATTCCATCAAGTATCTGTTTTCTGCTACCCATAGAAAAACTTGGATCCAGATGAAAAGTTTAAAGCAGTTGAGGATCATCTTAACTAGGGGTGGCAATAGTCAGCTCTGGTCGCTTCAACCCTAACTTGAGCCAATCGTCAATTGGACCATAAATTGTGGCCCAAAACTGACCCGATTAGCACAGTTATCAGTTGGGTCGAGTTAGGTTCTTTTAAACAAATAACAAAAACAAATTGATAATAGGAATTGATCCAACAATCAAGTAACCAAAAATAAACCCGTGAACCAATATGTCCATTGCTCTTTTTGCTTAATGGACAGCATGACCACCACTTATTGATTCACATGCGTGTTTTTGTTCAAAAAGGGAAACAAAAAAGAAAAAAAATAGTAGGAAAAAGAAATAAAGAGAGGATTCAAATGAAGCACCAATAGTTGGGAAATGTAACACATTAACCATCACACCAACTAATCATATAATAACAAAGGCATTGTACCTAAATATATTTAGAGATAATTGAGTCACCTTGAGTAAAAGGTTATGACCCTAACCCAACCAGATTAATACTCAGAGTAGGTAGAGTCTGCACCCAGATAGGGCCCACCCGAACCCCAAAATTTCAGGTCAAGTTCGGGTCAACCTGTCACAGCCACAACTAATCTCAATCTAATAGCTCAACAGATTAATCCCTGGCTGTTTACATGCCTTTTAGAATGAGATATACCTAGTACAGATGGATGATTTCTTTTAATCTGCAATAGCCATTGGGGTAGCATCCTTTACATAACTCATCCAGCATGTGGGATATCTTGTGACTAAGAGACTAGAACCATGAAAGAGTTAAGACACTTGTTATTAGGATTATCCCTTCTTCATATCTACGATTTAGCAGTTCGGACTGTTCAAGTAAGAATTCAGCTTCTTGATCATACTGCAACATGACACTGCTTTTAAGTTTGGTTATTGCAAATAAAACTGGACGTTGCATATGTGGAAGCTTCTCAAAAACATCAAGCAATATCCATAACGAAATCTGTGAGTGCAGTCATATTAATATGTGCTACAGAGTCATTCATTTACTTTCAGAACACAATTGAGAATCCTATCCAAAGAGATACCATACTACGTATAGCCAGATGAATACAGGAGAATATTAGTTAATGTGATTAAATACCTGTTGCAATATACTGGGCAACAAAAGTATCATCTAATAACTCATACAATGATACAAACAATTGCAACATACTAGCTAACATGAAAGATATTTACAAAAATTAAATAAAATCAAAGAACAATACCTGCTGCGGAGGGAGAACTGGGCTGAAGGCACCGTCAGGATAATATCCGAACCATGATGTCTCTCGAGGAATCAAGACAGTATCATGCTCAGACTAATAAATGGTGCAAAATATCAGTCTCTTAAAAATGAACGAAGCAACTAGAAACCCAGTCATAAGGAAACAAATAGCATTTACCCCCAATATGCCTGATGATTCAACCACTACACTCTTTTTTTAGTAAGAGAATAACATTGGATTATAAATGAAATAATCTTCAGGAACTAACCATGATTAGGACCAAATTCTGTAAGCTGCTAAGCCTTTCCTTATACATCGGGTTCCTCTCATTAGGCTTTTCATTGTTAAGCTTTGGGAGAAACCTGCATCCTTCCATATAGGCAGGGATGTCCTAGAAAAGAAGAAAGTGCTTATTCAGCTCAAGAACCAATCAAGTACCAGTTGATAGAACAAGAATAATATACCCTAAAATTCAAGACACATTTTTGTTCACTCTGATTATCATTGCTACATTTATTCTTTTGTAGTAGCTGAATCCTCCGAAATAAAAATACCCCAAAGAACAAGAAAAGTACCACCAAGCTATTACTATAGTACCAGTTTTTATCAATGACACAACTATAATTGGTAGGTCCACGCACCTAACTTTTCCCTTTTTTTTTTTTTTTTTGAGTTTCAGTCACACTAGCCCACAATCATTCATCTTGAAAGTGAAAAGAACTATATCTTAACAGATCAAGGTTTTTAAATCAGTATTAAAAATGTAAAGTCCATCCCCCCAGTAATAAAGAAAAAGAAAACACCCACATTTACATCCTTTCCAAGCAGATGTTGCTTGGAAGCAAACTCTCAACTCAGTGGCATAAAATAGGAACAAGGAAAAAGAAAATACTCATAAATCCTTCCCACATTTTACACCACACACACACACACACACACACACACACACACGAGATAGCCTGGTCTCCTTGGAAAGGATTTGAGAGCAAATCCTTCCCATTTTCAATGATAGAAAAAAACATGTTCAAGATCCAATTAAAGTTGATCTACATTATGTGCCTAAAGCCCAAAAATGCTATATATATATATATATATATATATATATATATATATATATATATATATATATATATATATAGAGATAGACTTGTATCCTTTCAAAAGGATTTGATCCCGGATCCTTCCACTCAAATTCAACCCTCCAACATTTGAATACAAGATCCACTCCGTTGAAGTTGATCTATACTATTTCAAGTATCTATAAACCAAAAATCAAGTGTTTTAAATACTTTTTGCCCATCCATCAAGCGACGCAAAATGGACGGCCGAAAGTAGTGAGTTGGTTAGATCTATGTTTTTAGACATACAAATTCTCGATCCGGCCATTTCATTATGATCTAAACATTTAAAAACCCCTATAAACTAATTTTTGTTAGATTTCAAATGTTCTACACCGTTAAACTAACCAACTCACTATTTAGGCCGTCCGTTTTTCCCCTACTTGATGGATGGGCAAAAAGTATTTAAAACACTTGATTTTTAGTTTATAGATACTTGAAATAGTATAGATCAACTTCAACGGAGTGGATCTTGTATTCGAATGTTGGAGGGTTGAATTTGAGTGGGAAGGATCCGGGATCAAATCCTTTTGAAAGGATACAAGTCTATCTCTCTCTCTCTCTCTATATATATATATATATATATATATATATATATATATATATATGGGCTTACTGTACCTCAGCCTGCGGGCTGAGAGAGTTTCTCAGCCTGCGGGACGTGGCTGAATATATGCCACACATCGGTCGCAGAGTGTGGGCGCCAAAAAAATCAAAAAAACCCCGCCTAAACAATCGTGAAACAAATTGACAAAAATACCCCTTTTATATGACGACAGCGACTTCTAGCATTGAAAAGTAAAAAATATTCCATGGTCGCATACTTAATACAGAATAAAGAATACCGGAGGAAACATGCTATCGCATAGCAATGCGACCTCCTTCAGTACTGCGACCAAAGTCGCAAACTTCTTTCTCATTACGATGGTGATGACGAGGATTAGAAGTTTAAAAAAATATTCTCATTACGATGGTGATGACGAGGATTAGAAGTTTAAAAAAATTGTATTTTGTTTTTTTTTAAATATATATAAATCTGTTTTCTAAAGTTAATTGTGTGAATTACATTTTTTACTACTATGTCTTGGTTGAAAATGCTGTACAATTGTTACAAACCTTCATTTTAAATATTTTACGCTAAACGAATATACTGCGACCTTGGTCGCAGTTAATAATTATATTACTTCACCCTTATAAATTTTTAAAATGAAAGGTTGCGACATTGGTCGCAGTTGCTGGACGCAGACTTAATAAATACACTGCGACCTGGTCGCAGTTGCTGGACTTTAGTCTTAATCAACAACACACTGCTACCTTGGTCGCAGTTTCTGACCGTAGTCTTAATAAAATAAACGACCGTAGTCTTAATAAAATAAACTGCGACCTTGATCGCAGTTGTTGGTGTTTAGTCTTAATAAAATACACAGCGACCTTGGTCGCAGTTGCTGGTCTTTACTCTTAATCAACAACATCACACCTTGGTCGCAGTTGGTGGTCTTTATAAATAATCAACAACAACACTGCGACATTGGTCGCAGTTGATGGCCGCAGTCTTAAAAAAATAATCTGCAATCTTGGTCGCTATTGCTGGTCTTTAGTCTTAATCAACAACAACACTGCGACGAGGTGACACGTCACCGCAGCAGTTGCTTAGTCGCAGACTTTGGTCACAGCGTCGACCCTGGTCGCAGTAGTTACTGTTTGCAATGTATCTTATGCGACCTTGGTCGCAGTATCATCTATGGTCATAGTTGTTTTGTTTGCAATGCATGGCTGCGAAAAAGTTCATAGTTTATTAAAAAAAACAAATATGCTTTTTATTTATGTCCAGGCATTTATCTCCAGGCATGTGCAAATGATACAAAACGATCTCTTATACAATAAGATTGAGTGTTACAAATACAGCAGTACAAAAGAAGACTAAACATCAAAAAAATCCCTTGTTGACTAAGAGCAATCTTCTTCTTGAGGTCTGGTGGCAGCAGAATCAATAAGATTGAGTGTTACAAAGAAGACTAAACATCAAAGTAGCCAAGAAGACTAAACATCAAAAAAATCCCTTGTTGACTAAGAGCAATCTTCTTCTTGAGGTCTGATGGCAGCAGAATCAATAAGATTGAGTGTTACAAAGAAGACTAAACATCAAAGTAGCCAAGAAGACTAAACATCAAAAATCCCTTGTTGACTAAGAGCAATCTTCTTCTTGAGGTCTGGTGGCAGCAGAATCAATAAGATTGAGTGTTACAAAGAAGACTAAACATCAAAGTAGCCAAGAAGACAAAACATCAAAAGAGCCAAGAAGAGCCCTTGTTGACTACTAAGAGCAATCTTCTCCTGGAGGTCTGGTGGCAGCAGAATCCTCCGATTCCAACTGACCCTCCAAAGTGCCGGGATACGATCTTTCGTTTATGAACATCTCTTCACCAGAAGGTTATCCAGTGAGCATGGAGTTTCCTCGATGTGACTTCTGGGGTAAGAGAGGGAGAGTGAGACCTCACAAGGTATGCTACCCACCACTATATCCACCACATCCCCCGCCGCCATACCCACTCTGACCATCCGTTATCAGCAAGCTTGACTGGTGCATCAAATCAGAGCAGATCTCGGTGAGGATTAAGTCCTCGTCAGGGATCATGACTTCTTCCCTTGTGGACGATGAGGTCTATGACTTCTTCCCTCGTGGACGAACATCGATCAAGTTCGTCAATAGGGTCATCTTCATCCATGGAGGCAGGCCCCTGTTAGAGACTCTGAAGAAGACGGAAATTCTCAGAGCAATTGCTCTCGAAAGAAAACAGTCTAATTATGGACTGTTAAAGGGAGAGGGTGAGCCCTATTTATAGGCAGCCCATAATAACCATAATTAATGGTTCATTAATCAGAATCGTCGGCATTAATGGTCTCCAACCGCCAGCGCCGGTTTGGCATTAAAAGACATTAACGCCTAAACCCAATGAAGAACCGACGCGTAGACAACCGCTTCGGGAAACAACGAATGGTGCGGGGTTCGTCAACATAGACTTGACGTTAAAAGATCTCATAAAATCTTTATGACAGGTCGCGTCTCACGGACTGACTCCAAGTCGCATCAGACAACAGACAACTTTTCATTTTTCATTTAGATTCAAAAAATGACTTAATCCAAAAAACAACACTTAATAAAACAACACTTACTTAACGTACTGCGACTAAAGTCGCAGTCCACGTAATGCAACCCTAGATTGCAGTTGCTGGCCATCTTTATCAATAACAACACTGCGACCTTGGTCGCATTTAACCATGTATACTGCGACAAAAGACTTTGGCTAAGGTCGCAGTTTAATGTACAATGCGACCAAAGACTCCGACTACATTATATTCAAAAAAATTAATTACTTAACGTACTGCGACCAAAGTCGCAGTCCATGTAATGCAACCCTAGATTGCAGTTGCTGGCCATCTTTATCAATAACAACACTGCGACCAAAGACTTTGACTAAGGTCGCAGTTTAATGTACAATGCGACCAAAGACTCTGACTACATTATATATAAAAAAATAAACTATAAAGTAGAATTTTATCGCAGGCTGAAAAGATTGATCTGAAAAGATTTTATATTTTCAAAAAAAAATTTATCCCACGCTGAAAAGGAGAAACTAGATCTTACAAAAAAGAGGTAAAGAAATAAGGCGAAAAGTAATTTATATCCTATAAAGAGCGGCAAAATAAAAGGGGAAAAATAATAATAAACAATAAGGAAAAGTTATCATAAGGGGTATTTGGTAATTTAACTTCTCCCTAAAAGCGGGCCGCAAGTCAGTGAGGTGACAAATCGAGCCACGTCACCGCAGGCTGAGAGAGTACTCTCAGCCCGCGGGCTGATATACATTTCTCTCTCTCTCTCTCTATATATATATATATATATATATATATATATATATATATAGAGAGAGAGAGACTTGAGTAGTTCCAGAAGTAGTTCCGGAAAGATTCGATCTCGAATCCTTCCCACTCAAATACCAACATCCAACATTCAAATACAAGATCCAGTCCGTTCAAATTGATCTATATTATTTAAAGTAACTAAAAATTAAAAATCAAGTGTTTTAAATATTTTTTGCTCATCCATCAAGCGGCGCAAAATGGATGGCCGAAAGTAGTGAGTTGGTTAGACTTATGTCTTTAGACATACAAATTCTCGATCCGGCCATTTGATCATGATCTAAACATTTAAAAAACCCCTCAAACCAATTTTTGTTAGGTTTCAAATGTTCTACACCGTCAAACTAACTCACTATTTAAGCCGTATGTTTTTCTCCTACTTGATGCATGGGCAAAAAGTATTTAAAATACTTGATTTTAGTTTATAAATAATTGAAATGATATAGATCAACTTCAACAGAATGGATCTTGTATTCAGATGATGTATGGCTGTATTTGAGTGGGAAAGATTTGGGCTCGAATCCTTCCGGAACTACACAAATCTCTCTCTCTCTCTCTCTCTATATATATATATATATATATATATATATATATATATATATATATATATATATAGAGAGAGAGAGAGAGAGGTTCTCATATAATAGAATTAGATATCAATTGTCAAGAAATTCTTCTTCAGGAGCTGCTTGTAGTAACCTAAATTGCAGATCTAAACAAACGGATAGAGGGAAATCACAAGGGGTTAGATGCAAATTTTCCACCCACACCCCTTCCCCCCCGAAAACAACCTCCCCCAGTGTTCAAAGTATCGGCCAAGTCGAATACGACTCGGCCACTGCCGATGTGACTTGGAAGCCCGAGTCGACCCGGGTCGGGTCCGACTCGGACTCGACCCGGGTCGACTCAGCGCCCGTGAACCGACATTTAAAGGGACTGAGTGAGAGAGAGATCAAATCTGATCTCTCTCTCTCTCTCACGCTGCCCCCTCCCTCTCGCGTCCCCCCCGGTCGCCGTCGCCGTCGCCGTTGCAGGTACCTCTCCCTCTCTGTCTCCGTCTCTCTCTCCCGCTGTGTCTCTCTCTGTCGGACTCTCCCTCTCCCTCTCAGTCTCTCCCCCCTCTCCTCTCTGTCTCCGTCTCTCTCTCCCTCTCCCTCTCTCTCTCTCTCTCTGTCCCTCTCTCCCTCTGTCTCCGTCTCTCTCCCTCTGTCTCTCTCTCTGTCGGTCTCTCTCTCCCTCTCCCTCTCCCTCTCCCTCTCCCTCTGTCTCCGTCTCTCTCCCTCTCCCTCTGTCTCCGTCTCTCTCTCCCTCTGTGTCTCCCTCTCTGTCGGACTCTCTCTCCCTCTCCCTCTCAGTCTCTCCCTCTCCTTTCTGTCTCTCTCTGTCCCTCTCTGTCTCCGTCTCTCTCTCTCAGTCTCTCTCTCCCCCTCTCCCTCTCAGTCTCTCTCTCCCCCTCTCCCTCTCTCTCTCTCTGTCTCTCTCTCTGTCCCTCTCTGTCTCCGTCTCTCTCTCTCCTCCTCTCTGTCTCCCTCTCCCTCTGTTTCTCTCTCCCCTCAGTCCCTCTCTCCCTCTGTTTCTCTCTCTTTCCCCTCAGTCCCTCCCTCCCTCTTTCCCTCAGTTTAATTTATTTGAGTTTAATGTAATTTAAATATAGTTTAGTTTAGTTTAGTTAAGCTTAATTTAAGTCAATTTAATTTAATAAAATTTTGTAATTATAATTAAGTCAGGTAATTTAATAATTTTATTGAAGTTAGGTAATTAAGTTAGTGTAGGTTCATTTAATTGAGTTTAATTTAATGTTGTTTTAATTTAGTTAATTTTAGTTTTAATTTAATTTAACAGATAATTTTTTTAAATTTCAGTATGGCTCCAAAGCAACGCGATATTGGATGGGAACATGGTACCCCTGTTGGTGGAAGTAGAAAACTTGTGAAGTGTAATTATTGTGGGAAACAAGTCCATGGTGGTATCACTAGATTGAAGCAACAAATAGCACATGTACCCGGTCAGGTGGAAGGATGCTTGCGAGTATCAAAAGAGGTATCTCAAATAATGAGACATCTTTCTGAAGGTAGCAAAGAAAGAGCGACCATAAAATCCAAAAAAGAGCGACTTATGAGATCTTTAAGTGAGGAAGATTTTTATGATGTGACCGAAGAAGATTCTGATAATGAAATTGAAGAAGTTGGTGGTTTAGAAAGAGTTGAAAGAAGACAACTAAAACAAGCTATGAAAGAAAGTCGTGAAATGACTTGGAGATCGGCAGAAGGAGTTGATATTGGTGGCAGTAGTTCGCAGCCTTCAGGATCAGGGAGTAACCGTGGATTGCGTCGGAGTATGACTATGAGAGAAGCTGAAATTCCAGCTCGTGATATTGATCCTTACATGTTCCCAACAAAACAGAAATCAATCAAAAGCATGTTCTCAACTGAGAATATTAAAAAGGTTGAAAAATCCGTGGCGAAATTCTTTCACTACAATGCAATACCATTCAATGCAGCTGATAGTGGTCCTTACTACTAAGCCATGATTAATACTATTGCGGAGGCAGGCCTAGGTGTAAAAGGCCCTACAGGGTACCAGATTGGCAATCTATATTTAGAAGAGGAAATGAAAGAAATTGAAGTATATATTGCTTCAATAAAAACAAAATGGCCGCAGTATGGTTGCACGATCATGTGTGATTGATGGAGTTCTCATAATAGAAAGCCTATTAGAAAGCCTATTGTTAATTTCATGATTTATTGTGATAGAAGCATGATCTACCATACTTCTGTTGATACTACTAATATCTCGAAGACTGCTGATTATATATTCTCGCTAATGGATAAAGTTGGTGAAGACAATATCGTGCAGGTTGTAACAGATAATGAGGCAAGTTTCAAAGCAGCTGGTCACATGTTGATGGAGAAGAGAAAACATTTGTTTTGGTCTCCCTGTGCAGCACATTGCATTGATTTGATGCTTGAAGATATTGGCTCTTTGAAATCAGTCAAGGAGACATTAGATGATGCTAAGATGATCACATCATTCATTTATAATAGTCTCAAAGTAGTGATTTAATGAAGCTATTTACCAGAGATAGAGATTTGTTGAGACCAGGTATAACACGGTTTGCCACCGAGTTTATTTCTATTGAACGTCTTATTCGCTATGAGCAAGATTTGAAAAGAATGTGTACAACTACCGAATGGCGTGAATTCAACAAGGAAAGGAGTAGAAGAAGTGTGTGAGATAAGGTTTCTAATCTCATTCTGACTGACCGGTTTTGGAATAAGGCAAGAGAGGTCCAAAACATTATGGATCCTCTTGTTAGAGTCTTGAAGATAGTGGACCAGGACAAGAAACCTACACTATCTATTATATATGAAGCTATGGATAGAGCAAAATTGGCTATAAAGACATCAAATAAGAACTGAAAGAAGCACTGGGATATCATTGATAGAAGATGGGAGGGACAATTGCACAGACACTTGCATACTGCTGGTAATTCATTTGCCTAGAAATCATATTTGTTGACTAAAAATTGAAGCTGTCATATCATAACAATCATGTGCTTATATTATTGCAGCATATTTTTTAAATCCAGCACTCCAATATTCAAAAAACTTTTCTATACATCCAGAAGTGAGAAATGGATTAAAGGAGGTCATTAAAAGATTGGAGCCAGATTTGAATAAACAAGCAAGACCTATTAATGAGGTAATAATAATTTATTTATTTCATCGATTTATTGTTAAGCAAATATTAACACTTGTGATGTGTATTCTTACAGATAAAATTATTTGTGGATGGAGTTGGAGAATTTGGAAGCTCACTAACTAGAAGAGCAGTGCAACAATCTCTTCCAACTGATTGGTGGATTATGGTGAAGAAGCTCCCAATCTGCAGAAAATTGCCATCAAAGTTTTAAGCCAAACATGTTCTTCATCGGGTTGTGAAAGAAATTGGAGCACGTGGTCGCTGATTCATACAAAATTGCGCAACCGGTTGGCAATGAACGAGTTGCATAAACTAGTATTTGTGCATTATAATATGCGGTTGCGAGTAAGAAACTTGACATGCAAAAGCGACACTGATGATTATTACAACCCAATTGATCTAAACAATATTTTCAATGATGATATTTTGGATGAGTGGATTCGTGAGGAAGAACAGCCGATGTTACCACCAGATGACTTAGGTTGGTTGGATGAAGGTATTCATCGTAGTGACGAAAGTGGCGGTGATGGCAGTGATGATGGTGATGGCGGTGATGATGACGGCGGTGATGGTGGTGATGGTGGTGGTGGCGGTGGCGGCGGTGATGGTGGTGATGGTGGTAATGATGAAGAGACTCATGGTGTTGATGGAAGCCAACGAGGTGGTGCTTTAACATGGGATTCAGAATATTATGCCACACAAGATACAGATCATGGAGGTCGGGTGGGGATTTCGCAACAACGTAGGCATTTGGATCGGTTGGTCGATTTCAGTTCTAGCGATGATTATTCGAGTGGACATGATAACTACTCACATGGTCATCATAGTCTTGAAGGCCATTTACAGGGGTTGGGTTTGACATCTGACCAATATTCTGGCACCGATTATTCTAGCACTGGTGAATATTCTACTAGCAGCAATGAATATCGAGGTTTTGGGTATTATCACCATGGAGCTGATATTGCACAACCCCTACCGCCATATTACTCTGATAGTGGATCCTCTGGCCAATCATCTCATCCTACAGGATCTCACTCACAAACATATTATTATCCTTATGGAAACTATATGTCTGGTTTCTATACTTATTGCGGGGATGATGATAATGATGTTTTGTGTCTCCTCGTAATTCAATGTGGAAATGACTATATTAGCAGGTACTTATGAATTATTTTGTGCAATTTACTATATTATGCATGTATTTTGATATTTTTCTACCGACGACACTTGTATTTATGCTTTCACGTTATGTTTTGAGTGCTAGGCGATATGTTTTGAATATGTGATACATGAATTTTGATATCTACATTTTTTTATGATTTGTCATGATTTTTTCATAATTTTTTTGGCGTTCTATGTAGCGTTTTACGCGTATCGTCCGAGTCTGATCCGAGTCGCCGAGACCGATCCGTCTCGATGCCGGCCGAGTCGGTGGCCGAGACCGAGACTTTGAACCATGACCTCCCCCCTCCTTTACATTGCTCCGTTTTGTATGTAGAAGTTCTCACCAGAGGTGATTTAGATCTTCAGTAAGTAAAGTTTGGTGAAATAATTTTTTTTTAAATGATAAGTTTGGTGAGACAATTGTAAATGACTACATAACTAATGATTTTTTCCTAATGCAAAATTCACCTTTAAACCACTGATAAACAAGTGCCCAAATAAAACACCATTTCACTCTCTTCAAGAACAAAGACTAAAAATAATTGTTTGTACATAAATTGTCTTGTAAACCACAAGAATATATAATGGGGGCCAGCCGGTGATTTTGATGGAAAAATCAGCAAGAAGGCCACCAGTTTCATTTTGAGTCAAAATGATTACAAGAAAGAAGACATGCCTGACCTAGTATCCCAAAATTACAGGTAGATGGAGGAGAGATCACATGAAACTACACGAACATTTTCAAAATCGAAAAGCTAAAAAGCTCTACAGCAAGACCAACTGGTCCTTGTGGATTGATCCTTGTGGATTAACAACAGCCTGCACCATAGGGGCTCTGAAGCCTATGGTGGCCCAACTCGGGTGAAGGAAACCCTTTCAGTTAGCAGCTTTTTCGGGTAAGAGTTCCAGTGCCAGGTCTATGCTATGAAAGTACTTGGCTCAGCTCATTAATTCATTCAAGACCTTCCTTCCATAGAGTGTCATGAGCATCAAGCAAAGGGGTGATTAAGCAACTCAAGCTAACCATTGACCTTTGGATAGTTAGGGAAGAGAGAAGGATATGAAGGTGGCCTTGTTATCTACACATTCAGTAAGATGAACGGAGGCACACCTTGATATCATGAAAACATCAGCTCTGACCATAATAGCTGCAGAATCGAAGCAAACACTAGAGTGAGACCTTCCATCACATCAGGTGAATGAGTTCTTTCCTCCCCATCCCTAAAACCAAATCAAGGCTGATCGATATGTATATATAGTACACAAATTCTCTATTGACAATATCAAATGCCTTCTGCAAATCCGCCTTCAAACATAGCCTACTCTCCATGGGATTAGTTAGTGAGGGACCTCAACAATCCATGGGGAGTAGGCTATGTTTGAAGATGGATTTGTGAAGGCATTTGATACTGTGAATAGAGAATTTGTATGCTATATGTTTCACTGTACGGGATTCATAAACTAGATCAAAGAGTGCTTAGCTTAAGCTCCTTCTCTATAGTGCTAAATGGCTCTCCAACTGGAAATTTCAAAAGCAATAGAGGAATTAGACAGGGAGATCCCCTCCCCATATATTTTGTCCTGGTTATAGAATTCTAGTCAATAACAGTGGATATTATGTTGGCTTCTGGTAGACCTTTGAGGAGAGATGACAACTTGGTGGTTTCACACAGTTTATATGCTGATGGTATACTAGTGTTTTGCAAAGGGGACAAGCAATCTACATCAGCCTTGAATGAATCATTGCAGATCATTGCAGAAGCTGGAATGACTCACCAGGCTGACAATTAACAAGCAAAATTGAGGATGTATGGAAAAGGAGGGTATAGCTGTTGTATTGGGAGTATCTATGGGATCATTGTCTATCAAGTATCTCGGCGTTCCTCTCTCTAGTACATACCCTAAGCCAAGGCATCTCTCTCCTCTAATAGATAACATTAGCAGCAGGATTGAAGGCTGGCAAGCGAACTCCCTCTCATTTGCAGGAAGAGCCCAACTGATTAAAGGAGTGTTGCATAATTCATTGAGCTAGTGGCTGTTTACATTTAAGTTGCCAGTATAGTTTTGAAAGAATTGGAGAGACTTTTTGCTAGCTTTATCCGGAATAGTAAGATGCATGGGTGGAGCAGGCATGATATTTGTAGACCAACGGCTCAAGCAGAAGTTGGAATATGTCACACTTGCTCATATTAATTAAGCTTCAGGAGTTAGACTAGTATGGAGGTTGTGCACCTTAAATTCAATATGGTCTCTTTGGATGTGTAAACATTACTTTAATGGTGCACATATATATCAGGGATCAGCTTCTACTTTGGACTCTCGTACTTGGAAGAAGATCTGTAGCTCAAAGAATCAAGCATTGCTTCATATTGCTAGAAAATTGGGTGATGGAACAAAAACCTCTCTCCTATATGATAAATAGGTGCCACGTGATAGGCTGATATAATATCCAAATGTTGAATGCTGACATTCAATTGCCTGCAGTATTGCATACATGGCAGGTTTTTGATGTTATAGACTAGGGCCAGTGGGCTCGTAAGGATCAATCTCTTTTCCTGTTTGGTATTTGATCACTTGGCAACTTGCACCAAATACATCAGAAAAGAATACCTGGCAGTGGACATGCACAAAGTCTAGTTACTTCACCTTCAGGTCAACTTGGAATTTGGCAAGGATTAGAGATCCTGATTTCCAACTTGCAAATATGACATAATTCCCCTCTCATGGTCCAGAGATGGTTGTATGATTACTCAGAGCTCTGCACTCTACACTACCGACAAGGGATTTTCTGAAATCTATTGGCATTGTTAACTCAGACATGTGTGTTCTCTGCAATGCAAGCCAAGAGAGCATCCA
Source organism: Agave tequilana (assembly GCA_038442645.1). Classification (NCBI taxonomy): domain Eukaryota; kingdom Viridiplantae; phylum Streptophyta; class Magnoliopsida; order Asparagales; family Asparagaceae; genus Agave; species Agave tequilana. The sequence continues at coordinate 61,974 of JAVJIF010020635.1, forward strand.
ACACGTGTTTTTTGCCTGCCCTTTTGTTGAAGATGTTGTTGTTGTTGTTGTTGCTGTTGACGTTGATTTATCCAAATTAATTATCACCCGTGGATGCTCATGGTCAGATTCATTGCTTGACGTTGATTAATAACGCTTAATAGTTAACAACATTCCACTATATGAGAACAGGTGAAAATAATTAAACCAGCTTGAAATAGCTTGAACTGCAATCAGATTACATTCAAAGGGACGACAATAAATAAACTCAGATCCACAAACAGGAGTCCTAACTTCGAAACATACAGGTGCTACATAAAAATTCAATACTTACAGTTGGAATCTTGAGATAACCACTTGGAGCCAGGCGGGCCTGCAATCATGGCTTTTCAGTCAGAAGTAGCAAGCAAAACTTGATCAATTTGGGCAACAACAAAATTATTTGATTAACAAATGCTATTAAAATAAGACATCCTTAAAATGGAATCACAAACCTGCACATAATCAGAGTAAATTTCTGATTTAATGAGAGCATCGGCAATTATGCAAAAGATTCCTGTCTGCAGTAAAATAATGATATGAGAGCAATATTAGCCTCATCACAGATGGTCAGAAAATAACTTTATGTTTGTATCAAAACAATCCCAAAAGCCAACAAAATGAAACTAAAAGAGGGTTTGCGGCCATGAACTTTGTTGGAGTTATAGTTTCCAATGGAACTCGCAGGTTGTGAATGAAGTTGGAAGACCAATAATGAAAGGTTGTGAATCAAGACGCATGAAAGGTAGGAAAGAGTACAGATGACCTACTAACTGGAATTAAAGCCCTACAACTACAAGTGACACATTGTGGATTTGCTATTAGTGCTCCACCAGTGGCATTTGGTTAATAGAACAGGAGACTAGGAGTCATCAGCTATTCTATAGTGCGTAAAGTTATGGGTGCATTTCTACAGTTCTCATCCTTACAACTATTGACAAAGTAATCGGTAAAGCATCACACTAATGCAAATATGTTATGCCACTATGAGGGAGTTATACATCTATCAGCCAAAGAATACAGAAAAACTCACTATCAAAAGCCCCAGTATCCATTGACTGGAGAGTCCAGTGGTGCCTTATCCACAACCCAAGAGAAGGTGAAGGTACCACACCTTCCCCACCCATGACCTACATATGGTGTTTTATCCGCCGCACAGTGTCTTATCCACTTCCCGACAGAAGGTACGGTGACCCACTGCCCCCACCCCACCAAGAAAGAAACCCACCGTGTAAACACAAGGAACTCACACACACACCCCGAAAACAATCGCAGAGAGAACCTGAATCCTTGTGAAATTAATTATGAAAAAAGTACATCAGAAAGAGAACTTACTCCACAAAGTGGCACAGAAGCAGTTCCGGCATGAGGGCCCCCCAAAGAAACAAAATTTTTAACCTGTAGGATACTTTTTTTTTAAGAAATGGCACAATGATAAGTTTGGAGAAATTATATTTAAGTACGAAAGAGCTTAATATCTAAAAAAAAACAGCGAATAGAGAGAAAATCCATCTATCAAACAATTAGGTATAGATTTCAAAAATCAGATTATGGCCCACACTCAGTGCGCTGACACTAGCGTAAAATGACAGGACTATATCTTAATAGGTAAGTTCTATACCTAAGTAACTTGAGAAACTGCGACATGATACATCAGCAAATCACGTCAGACCATAAGTCGCCACAAATGATGAAAATAACATTGATAATTCCAAATTAAGCCCTGACTCCACGTCTCTCTTTAAAAAAGGGGTTCTAACTGAGTAAAACAAATGAAAGTCTAGCAATTTAGAATGTAGATTTTTGTTTGAGTTATCATGTTGTAAACAATACATATATTTCTCCCTTTTAAATATGGGGAATGCAGAAGCCCTAATCATTTAGAAGTTCGGTAAAATAACTGCCGAGGGAAATAACATGCTTCATATATAGATTTGTTAAAGGAATGCTCAATTAAACAAGAAGTATTATTAATCATGAAAAAAATTCCTCCAGAGCACATGGGTAATTAAAAGGGGCAAAAAAAATTCATTAGAAAAGGGAGAGCTAAAAAATGGAGGAAATATTGTCAATCTTAGTAACCACGAAAAGGATGTAACAGGTACGAGTACATTTTGTTGTAAAAATAAGAAATATTGCACAAAAATTTTAGTTTAAGGAAAAAGGCATAGCCAGTTTGATTTCTCCTCCTATATCACACATCCTGTTCAGAAACTTTTTAAAGTGTAAACTACTATGCCTCCCCAAACTCTTGCGCATTCTCATCGTTTGGTAAGTGACTCATCTATTATTATCTTGAAAGGATATGGGTTAGGGTATCATCTCGATCGAGCGTTCTCTTGAAAAAATTCATTTTTTTTTCTTTGATTCACAGCTTGAAGGAGATCATGGCGTATGCGGCAATAAAACCAACAAAGTCTGGGGCCGAGGAAGCCCCACAGCTCCATCGCATCAGGATCACCCTATCCTCAAAGAACGTCAATAATCTCGAGAAAGTCTGTACGGATCTGGTGAAGGAAGCAAAGGATAAGAGTCTGACAGTGAAGGGACCAGTGAGGATGCCTACTAAGGTTCTCCACATTATCACCAGGAAATCCCCTTGTGGTGAAGGAACCAATACTTGGGACCGTTTTGAGCTTCGAGTGCACAAGAGGGTGATTGATCTTACTAGCTCACCTGAAGGGTGAAGAAGATTACTTCAATCACCATTGAGCCTCGTGTTCAGGAGGAGGTCACCATTGCAGAACCATGATTCCACTTATGTTTTGTGAGATTACAATTATGTAGGGTTTTGCTTTGCTTTCATTTTTGTTGAAGAGATTTTAATCAGATAGTTGAGATTTAGTATATTGTAATTTCAGTGGTTGGTTTGGACTTCTTTTGAAACGAAATTAGATTTCCCCCCTTGGTGAGTTCTTTTTGCTCATGACGATCACTTGATCATGTGAGAAGGACACATAGTTCTTATATTTTGAGGATTGTTGACTGATAATATTTTTTGCGTTCTTTTATTTTAGTTTCCTTCCTGATAAAAAAAAAGTGTAAACTACTATTATACACTTACAAATAACAGTTATAAAGAATATCTTAAATTCTTATGCAAAATTAAAAAACAATATGCAGGTCAAAGAATCAGTTAAAAAATATTTGTTTCCGTGAGATTATAAATAGAGGGAAAGAAGATAAGAAATTATAAACAAAGAAAAATCTAAATCTAAAACCCCAATGGCTCTCAATTATTTGAATCACTTCCTATTGACCAATGTTTGGAATCCAGGTATCATAATCGATGTCGGACGTATAATTTGGTATCAGAATCGACAATATTGGCCGTTTATCGGCCGTTTCGTATCAATGTATGGGCAATATTGGTAGCATGTCGGTTATATCAGGTCATATCGCCACTATCGTTGTCGGGTGATTTCAAAGCTTGCTATTAACCATACACCTCAATCAGCTAATCGAACCAAGGTGCTAGTAAATTTAACTGAACTATGAGTCTAAAAGGGTGTGCATTTTCATGTTATCATCAATAATGACAGTTGATGGCCAAAATTACCAAAGCTTGTTTGCCTAGTTATATTGTAAATAATGAAAATTCAAATGATCCACAGATCATACAGGTAGCAACAAACCAACAGAAGCAAATGTTAATATATGTTTTCTATCAAAGTCAATAGTGAAATAGCATGGAGAACTGTGTTATTATCTGTTGACCGTAGCATAAATTATCACCAGTACGGATAGCTTGTAATTGGATAAGATAAGCTAATTAGGTAATTTTTCTTCCAAATGAGTGACAAGAATGATGATTCTGCTGAGCTGATTAACTTCATAACAAGTTTGTCAGTTAAATTCAGGGGTGTCTGTTAAAGGGTGGAATGGGAGAGCAGAAATTGCATTTATGCATCTGTGACCAAGTCTCACAATATTATGTTGTTTATGTAAAGCCTGAATGCTTGTACACTCATAAGCTCTTAGTGACCAGCTATGAAGTTAAAAAACACTCCATTATAATTAACTTCCAACTATAGCATCTTGGACATAAATAAATTGAGAAGGACGCAAATAAAAAGGTAACAAGATAGAAAGAACAGCTAAAACATAACATGAAGACTATAAATTCTTACAGGAGGTCCTCCATCGCAGAACTCAATTAATCCACGAGCTATTAAGTTACCCTGAACAAAAAAAGCTCACATTAATATCTTCATGCTAGATTGAACAGCTAAAAGCAGATGTGAAAACCAATATAAACGAACAGCTAAGAGCATATATGAAAACCAATATAAACGACCAGCTAAGAGCAGATATGAAAACCAATATAAACGAACTAAGAACAGCTAAGAGCAGATATGAAAACCAATATAAACGAACTCATTTATCCCAAGATATATCAAGTTACCTGGAACATGAAAGCTCAAATTAATATCTTCGTGTTAGATTGAAATCAGAACAGCTAAGCAAATATGCAAACCAATATAAATAAACTCAATTATCAAGCTATGTAAAAAGCTAGCCTCGTAGCCCAAAAGGCTAGCTTTGTGGCCCAAAGGCGAGCTTTGTAGCGAAGCATACCTTATAGACTTCGTAACGCTCTGAAATAATTAATAAACCATGTAGCTATCCGATATTCTAAAATAGCATATGCTATATATGCTTTTATGTAGTGTAGCAGCTAGCTACACTACACTATTTCAATTATTTTCTCTTATTACTTGACTTAAGTGGGTGGGGTGATGGGCTTTCTTAGCATGCCAAAATAAACAAGCTAGGTCTTTCTTCTCTCTATATTGTGAAGCTTCATCTTTAGTCCTCACAGATTGCGATAAAGCCTCAACAGAACCATTAATGAGTCCTAATCTTTGACAACAAGCGTTAATTTTCCATCAAGACAATGAGTCATCTTTAACATTGATTAATGTTGGTGAGCCTCAATCGAACACTGGAGAGGCTTGTTATGAAGCCTCGATGACCATTTTCCTCCTTCCACTTTCCTTCCACTTTCTTTTTTTTATTATATTGTCACCGGGGTTAATACAAGTATTATATATTGGTTTTCTTTTCTTTGTTATTTTTTACATATGTGGTGTGGTTTTCATGTTGTTTATATAAATTAAAAATATGTGTTATGGTTTTTAAATTATTTTAAACATTTTGAAAATATTTTTCCTACTAATTATCTTTGTTTAGGATTGTTTATATTTTTTTAATAAAAAATAAAATTATTTACGCTTTTAGCTATTAAGAGGTAGAACGCTATGCTTTACACTATCGATATTTTCATCATTGCTATTAAGTTCCCAGATCATAGAAGCATGGTTCTAAATATCGGCCGATATATCAATTTTGGACCTGTACCGATACGTTTCGAGAAAAAAATCAGCCATATCGGTTTGCGCCAATATCGGCCGATATATCGACATATATGTATCAGCCTAATATCTACCGATATTGCACCTCTTTTTCCTTTGGGTTTCTTTCTTAACGAGCCAGGTTTGGGCCCAACTTTTAAAATATATTATACTATTATTAGAAACTTGAGACTTGAGAATGCTTATTAAATATTTATAGTTTATGATATTGTTTAATTTTATTGTTTATGCATGTTGTTTATCACTTCATTTAGAATGTTAAGGGCAATTTGAGAATTGGAATGGGTAATATTTTTTATATTTTATTTTGTTTATATACATCGAGTTTTATGTGTTTTTTGTAATTCTTTATGCATATCTTTTTGCATTTTTTTTAAGTCAGTCTCTTACTAAAAGACTTATATTTAAAGAGTAAGGATGACATCTTTTATTCTTTCTTTCATTCCCCCATTTTTTTAGGTAAGATTCATGTTATATAAAATATAAAATTATAAATGTTGAAATTATACTTAGAATTGTCCTGTAAATTTCTAATATTTCATTGCATTGTGCATATATCGCTTATACTCGAATACTTTGCACGCATGTAGCCACATAATTATTCAATAGATGACATATAGAACTTTATGATTACCTTAACTTATCAATATTTATATATATATAGAATGTCAGATATGGAGATATGATATGATCTCATATCCCCGATATTTTGCCTGATATCCGCTATCTGATATGAACAAGCTCCAATCAATATGAATCTGATATCTGATATTTAGAACCTTGCATAGAAGCTCAAATTAATATCTTCAGGCCATATAGAACAGCTAAGTAGATGCAAAAAAATCACATATAAACCAAAAAGGAAGATTGCTTTGTTGCCAGATCCCAACTATTTCAGGGAGGAGTTCATAAGAATAAGCATTATAATTCTTGCAGTCACAAATCATGTTATGTCCGAAGACTTCAAACATCCAAAATATGAGCTACTTCTGCTTCATCCCATTTGATTTGACTCAAGTCAAATTTCAGTCCAAGTCCATAGTTCATCTTTTATTTTTCCTTTCATGTGTTGGTCCCACTACCATTAGCATCATTTTTAGTACTTGAGCTCTAGGTGCTACGTATCCTATAAAAGCTATCACAATCATTAGCTCGGACCCAATCGACGATCTGAACAACGGAGCACTCAACTACATGTTTAATAAGTAGTCTTTAAAAAATATCCTCTCCTTCCACAAGACCTCCAATACGACAATCTTTTGACGAATCGGGTGACAATTGTTATCGAGCTGACTGACTTTAGACCAGACAGCTTCCTTTTATTTGAGTTCTCGGTTGAGATGCCCAAATTTCTTTAGGATTGAGTCCTGATTTAATTAAAAGTAGGACTATCTGATCTTGGTGACTAGTACAAATATAATGGACTGTTTCCAATTGTGTATGATAATGTAAGAATATTTGAGAGTTTTTCCACACGGGTTTGAGAAGTTTTCTTGAGAGCAAGTTTGTGATTTCATATAAATTTGGTTTTGTGAGTAATTAAATAAATTAGTGAATATTTTGCATATCCTTGTGATTTGTGTTCTCAAATCTCCCTTTGTCATAACAATAAGTGTGTCAATTAGGCAATAACTGTGATGGAGAGAAAATAACTCTTATTAACTCTAAACGACTAAATCTTCATTGATATTCAAGAGATCTATATAATACCAATTACATAAATTCATGAGACCTTGTAACCTTGTATAGACCATACATGACCAAATCCTATTCTAATTATGACTCCAAATAAATACTTCAAATAATATTTCTATAATATAATATGCCTATAATATCTATCAGCAGTTAAAGCCACAAGTGAAGTATTAACATCTATATCTGAAAGTACTAGTTGTTATCAAGTTCATGGATTTTGGATTCAAGAACCTCATATCATATATACCCTAACAGAAATTTATTTGCAACATACAAACTGGCTAATGGAGATGATGTGTGTGCAACAAATGACAATTCTTATAAGGTTATTAATGTTGGAATAATTAAACCAAAATGCATGAATTGTGACAACAATATCAGATATTTGTCATGTACAAGATTTTATGAGGATTCTTGTGTTCCTATGTGCTCTTGAAAATAATGGCTAGAAGTTCAGCTAAAGGCGAAGTTTGAAGTCTTTGGAATGGTAACCATACAATTACTAAAGGAAAAAGAACAAAAGAAATTTATATTTCTTCAAGGAGAGAGTTGGTAATGACTGTCGGCTTTGATGAGTGACAAAATATGCATTAAGCACGTAAATTTCATTACCACCGAGATTTAGAGTTCATGCTGAAGGTGAGTTGCTTGAGGTATCGTGAAGGACCCAACAAGAGTCATTCGAGTTAGAATTTCATTGTGTACGGGAGAAGGGTGATTTTGAGTCGAGGTGGTCTTTTTGTTATGTTTCCTTTTATGTGAGTTCTAAAATGCATAGGAGCCCAACTTCCTTTTTGAGTATGAGTCCTTATTTAATTGGAAGTAGGAACTTTTGATCTTAGTCAATAGTATAAACAAAGGCAATTATTTCCAATTGTGTATGGTTTATATGAATCTATGACAGTTTTTGTGTAATTTTGTGAGTTTTGAAAAAAAAAAATGAGTGATTAAATAAATTAGTAAAATCTTTTGCATATTCTTATGATCTATATCTTTCTTCAAATTTCTTTTTGTTGTAACAAATCCACTCTCTTTGCTTCATCAATATGGTCAAGCCTACAACCGTCGCAATCGCACGCACACAATTTGAATCTGTATCCGTCCAAAATCACCTCCTTTAATTCAATTCCACAAGTTGGAGTCGTGGGAAACCCACTAGTAATATGTGGTGCAGATCGGTTTGGTTCCCGAGTTAGTTCTTTGGTTTAGACAGGGTTTAACTTCAATGTAAGATTCACATCCAAATTTGAACTTGCAGCAAATTTTGACCCATTTGGCATACATATTACTTTGACTCATTTAACATCCAAGTAGCAACTTAGAAGATGGGAACTTTCAACAATTTTCGGTAAATTATCTACTCATCTGTATTCTTCCTGTCTTCTTTCCATATTGTATACTCATTCTTGCCAACCTTTCATCTTTGGCAAAATCCATTTCATCCGCAAGTTTGCTGCTGAGGAAAATATGCCTCCACTGTTTAGCATTATATTAGCAATTAAGCAGTTCGATAGTTCGACATCAACAACTCATCATAGTTCGACATCAACAATATATCAACTTGGCATTAGCAATACAGTAGTTTAGTATCAACATTAACAATTCAATATTTAGCATCAACACTTAGAATCTATTGTTAGCAGTTTCAGTTATCTTCAGCACTTTAGTAGTTTCAACATTCATTTTTTGTTAGGTGAACACTTGAGTGAATTTGAGGGGGACATTACATATAATTAGTAATTTGTTATAAAGTTCTTGTAGTATATGCAAGTCTTCTAGAATTATAAAAGTACTTAGTCATAGTAATAATTTGAGTAGGATTTAGCTTTGTGTGAATCTAATATAAAGATAGGACTGGCCATGATTCTATGTAATTGTATTTTGTAGCTCATTTAAGACTTAATAAAGGCATTCTTGGAAGTTAGTAAAGTTGTGTTTTGTAGTTTATCTGCCCCCACCATTCAAGGCATTTCTATATAAGAACTTCACCGCAATCATCTTTATTTGTATCCATCGACCAGCCCCATTCACCCATACAACCGATAGAACATACACCATGGTCAACAATTTTGAATAGCTTTTAACCTCAATCCTTCAAGGTATTTCTATGTGAATTTCATGGCTATCACCACAGCTTTCATTCGTTGAACAATGTTACACCATATACATAGCTAATAGAACATTCAAGAGATCATCGGATACTTCATTAAATGCCTTTTTATACAGCTCATAAAAATGGGAGGGAAAGAAGTAGATGAGGTTCTTTAAAAAATAATCAAGTCCATAGTTATCAAATTTCAAGGTTAGAATAGTATGATAGCTTATCCAAACAAAAGCAGGACATATCCATGAAAATAGGTGCATTAATGAGGTAGAATCTAGCAACTGCATATTACCTGAGAAAGCCCAACTATGTTGTAACCCCCACTTAGTTCCTTCATTTCCTTTACCTGTTGAAAAAGTAAAGACCATGAAGACTAATAATGTAGGAATTCAAAAGGACAACCAGAAGTTAGCGATCAGCTGTTGCCACCTTTTCACAAGCCACGTCAGTCTGCAAACACAGAACAGATTTAGGACTACGATGTGCCCAAAGAATATGGAGGAGCAGAATTAATACTTTTGCAAGAAAATGAACCTGTTCTTGCAAGGGCATAAACCAGGAGTCCATCGTTCCACTCCCAATTTCTCTACAGGGAACATATGAAATGCAACAAGCCATGTTAGCACACCAAATATTAAATAATTTAATTATTCTGCTCAAGCAAAAGGTTCCACTTTAATCACAACAAGAATGATTTAAAATGAAAAAATAATGAGAAATTTTTTTTTCCTACTGGTAACTAAATGATTGGGGCAAAAATAAAATTCTCACTAGAAAGGATAAATTTGATGTTAGATTGAATGCCCATTCCACTGTCAAGCCTAGGCCAGATAAGATGCCATGTTATTATACATTTAATATTGGATTTATAATTCATATGGCTTCCAATTTAAAAATCTACCGCAAAGAGCCGAAAAAATATGAAAGATTGAAACTGAAGTACAGATAAAAGTACATAAAACCTTTTCCTTAAAAAACAAAGGCTAAACTATATGTACCTACAAGAAACTTTCACCTCTTCTGAAAAGGGGGGGAACCATGCACTTTTTTTACGATTAAAAAAAAACTAGCATGAATTTTTGCAAAATTTTGCGAAAACTACCATCCATTTGCAAACTTGAAACAGGACTTGGTGTCCCCAGATAGTGAGGAAGCATGCCTTCAGAAGGGTCATGGTCTAAGAATGGAGGAGGAAGGAGTAGGCTTGCTTCCTAATTCTTTTTGGGATTTTCGATAAAAAAAAGTATGTTTCCTGTAGTTTTCTGCAAACGAGATAAAAAAGTTTGTGGCGGTTTCTGTAATTTACCCTAAAAAAGAATTCCATTATAATTTACAATTCCAAGAGTATGGTTAGTTCCAACTTCACAAGATTATGGATGGTGTCATTAAGCCACTCATGCAAGACCAAACAACTTCTACACATATATCAAAGAAACAAAATCAGCTCTTTATCATTGTTCATCAACCAACAAACTCCCAAACAGCTATTCATAATTTATGCCAAGGCTTCAATATCATTCAAAACTTCGCATACCGTAAAATTTAATTGTTCAACAAAAAATTTTATCATCCAGTTCACATTTACCCAGCCTCCTCACAGGTAACCTTAAAGTTACAAAAAAGCAACAAGCGATTGAGTGTCAGGAAACAAAGTTCAATTAAAAGCTCGAACTATTATGCAAAAGAAAACATACAGGCAGTGTCCTTGGATTCCAGAAGAGTTGCTGAGAAGCTCTGTGAATCTCGTCAGCCCCCGATTCTTGCACTGATCCCCAATCCCTAACCAACGCAAACAATCACAGATGAGACCAGACCTCTGAGATTTCTCACTCACAGAGAGAGGGCGGGGGGGAGGGGAGGGAGAGAGAGAGAGAGAGAGAGAGAGAGAGAGAGAGAGAGAGAGAGGAACCATGCAAGACGATGAAAGGAACAGAAGACGAAACCGGAGCAGAGACTGAGACTAGAACGACTGCAACGACGATCTTTAGCAACATCGCCGCCATCTGTTCCTTTCTTTTTCTCTCGAATTTTGCGATTTGACGAAAATCTAGGGCTTCAGTTTTTTTTCCCTCGTCTTTTCTGATTGGTGAGAAGATTCACGTCGAGGCCTCCGAAGGACGAGGGGAACAAGTCGTTTCTAACGAGGAGAAGAGAGTGTGGGGATCCGGTCACTCCCAACTGGGCTGAAAGCGGGCGGACTCTTCTGCGCTCTTTCTGCTGTCGGATGCATTGGAGGTTATCTCACCATGCGGTGATTGGACGCTGGCCCGCTTATTAATTCAGTGGAGTGTGTAGCTGGTTGTTGAGGGCTAGAAGGCACTGGCACTGGAAGATTCTGGTGGTACACAACTCTTCTGATGTAACGGATTATCGTTATATATATATATATATATATATATATAATCATTCTTTTTCACTCCAATACTTTTATACATCATCATCTGAATATAAGATTAATTATATTGAAGATATTTTATATTATTTTAAGTATTTATAAACAAAAAATTAAATATTTTAAATATTCTTTGTCTATGATTCAAGTAGGGAAATAACATACATCTAAATAATGAGTTGGTTAGTTTAACGGTGTAGAATATTTGAAACCTAACAAAAATTAGTTTATAGGGTTTTTAAATGTTTAGATCATGATAAAATGGCTGGATCGAGTATTTGTATGTCTAAAAACATAGATCTAACCAACTCACTACTTTCGACCGTTCATTTTGCGTCGATTGATGGATAGACAAAAAGTACTTAAAATACTTGATTTTTTATTTATAGATAACTGAAATAATATAGATCAATTTCAACGGAGTAGATCTTGTATTCGAATGTCGGAGGGTTGTATTTGAGTGAGAAGGATTCGGGCTCGAATCCTTCCAGAATGACACAATATATATATATATATATATATAATATATATATATATATATATATATAATATATATAATATATATATATATAGTGAGTTGATCCCCTAAGAACGGTTCTCACGAATTCATGTGAGAACTTTCACGTGGGCTGTCGGATCTGATAGAGATCTAGTTTTATTTGATTTGATCTATCAGATCTAACGACCCACGTGAAAGTTCTCACAGAAATCCGTGAGAACCGTTCTTAGAGGATCAGCTCCTTATATATATATATATATATATATATAATATATATATATATATATATATATATATATATATATATATATATATATATATATATATATATATGAGAAAAATGTATATCAGCCCGCGGGCTGAGAGAACTCTCTCAGCCTGCGCTGACGTGGCTCAATTTTGCACCCCACTGACTTGCGGCCAGCTTATCGAAAGAAGTTAAATTACCAAATACCCCTTATGAAAAGCTACTTTTTCGGTAAAAGACAGTGAATGCTGCTTCTTTAATTTTTTTTATCTGATTTGATATTAATGATTTTTAATATAGTCGCAGTACTTATGAGAACTGCTACCACGGTCGCAGTCTTTTCTAAGGACTGCTACCAAGGTCGCAGTCTTTTTCTGAGGACTGCTACCAAGGTCGCAGTGTTTTTATGAGAACTGCTACCCGGTCGCAGTTTTTTCTAAGGACTGCTACCAAGGTCGCAGTTTTTTCTGAGGACTGCTACCAAGGTCGCAGTCTTTTTTCTGAGGACTGCATACATCGCAGCATGTGGTAGTGTTTTATGAGAACTGCTACCACGGTCGCAGTCTTTTCTAAGGACTGCTACCATGGTCGCAGTCTTTTTCTGAGGACTGCTACCAAGATTTGCTACCACAGTCTTTTCTAAGGACTGCTACCGTGGTCGCAGTCTTTTTCTGAGCACTGCTACCAAGGTCGCAGTCTTTTTCTGAGGACTGCTACCAAGGTCTGCTACCAAGGTCGCAGTCTTTTTCTGAGGACTGCTACCAAGGTCGGTAAAAAGTTGTGGGATGGTATTTTCAGAAATTAGAATGTTGAGGTGACTGGCATTAAATTGGGCGGGATTTTACAGGATTTTGCCCGCCAAAATTATTACAGATGTGGGGCGGTGATGTTGCCACGCCCGCAGGCTGAGAAAACTCTCTCAGCGCGGGCTGAGGTACAGTAAGCCCTATATATATATATATATATATATATATATATAT